>JABEVS010000398.1:0-14884 GCA_018290735.1 Coelastrella sp. MACC-549
TAGTAGTAGTAGTAGTAGTAGTAGTAGTAGTAGTAGTAGTAGTAGTAGTAGTAGTAGTAGTAGTAGTAGTAGTAGTAGTAGTAGTAGTAGTAGTAGTAGTAGTAGTAGTAGTAGTAGTAGTAGTAGCCCGCTTCAACGGACCAACCAGATAACTACCAATGAAAAAACATTATGTGTCGCTACCAAGAGTACCATACAGGCTGTGGCTGCTGCAAGAAGCAGCAGTGTTCCAGATGGGATGATCTAGCCAGCAAGCACCCTGACAACTGCAAACTGGTCAGACTGTACCCACCATAAGCCGCTGATCCTTGAACGGTTGCAGTCCAGAGACACCAAGGTATAAAGACTGGTGGATTCTGTGTGACATTTCATTGCTCTTCGTCAGGCTTGCTAGGTAGCGAGCTTGGTTGTCAGGGTTACAAGCCCACATGTTGACGAATTCAGGCTCCTTGCACTTCTGAATGAAATTTGACCTGCAGCAGTATCATCCAGTTGCCGCTTGCTATCAGGTCAGTGGGGAAGGGGCACTGCGCATTCATGCACTGCAACAGACAACTACTGACGTGAGAATGCAAGCACCCCCTGTCCATTTGATGCCTCTGCATGCGGCACAACCAGGTCACATTGTGCTTGTGTTGGAGGGATGATGCACAAGCAGGCAGTTGACTTCGCTGGGCATGGTGCAAGGGACACACCTGAGTGTCATCATCTGGAACCTAGACAGGCCACGCGTCATGTCAGCAACATTATTGGCATTCCTGAAACGGCATTGCAACACCAGTGGTCAGGTGCGGTGATGGCACCTGTGTAACACTTGCAGTAGCATGCATGCGGTCCATGATGAAAGTATGTGACATTAAAATTGATTGATGCTCCTGCGGCTCATGGAAAGGTAGCATGATCTCTCAGCCACAGAGCCTGGCACGGGCCTTTTCACAAGCAGCCGTAGCGCTCAGATGAAAGTGGACAGCAGTCCCAACAGGAAGCTCTTGCTGCCTGCCCCCCAGCACTGATGTTGGCAGCATAAGACACCTACTGGTATCTGCGGTTTATCTGTGTGACCAGCACCACAAAGCACACCACGTGTGCCACCAGGATCACGGCCAGCAACCCCAGCGTGTGCCACCGCCAGTTGTTTGTAGCCGCCTGTGCCACAGAGCTGTGCAGCATCCGGGTAAGCTTTTTCAGCCGCTTTGCTCGCCTGCACAGGACAATGTGTTGCAACACACAAGTGGCTGGTATGCATGGGGACAGTTCCATGACAGGCAACGCAGCTGTTTGGCGAGCAGCACATGCACACAAGCCGGTGTTTAAAGCAAGTGACCGCCTACTTCTGTGTTAGAGGCCTGAAGGAACGCACCTTGTGTCCACTGCAAGATCCTCATCACGTCCAGTTTCTGCTGCACTGGTCACACTAGCACCTCCAACATCACTGGCACCATCACCAGCGCTACTGCCAGCACCAATGCTGCCTGATTCAGCAATGCTGCCGGGGCCGCTTGCACACTCCTTGCCCTTGCCGTTGTATACTTCTTCATCACCTTTGCTGAACGCCATGCCCTTCTGCTTTATGGCGACGTATGCTGTAGGGTCATACTCTTCCTGCACATTGTTGGCTCCTGTTCTGGAGGCTTTCTGGTGCTTTATGCCCATATTTGCTTCCTCTGGTTCACCAGCATGGCGGCGTGGTGAGGTCATGGGAAGGCTGCTGGCCTCTCGCACCCACTCTGATGTGCGATTACTGCATGCAGCAACAGTCACATGCCTTGAAACAGTGATGACACAGCAGCAGAGACCGCTCCCTAACGTCTTGTCTGCGCATGAGATGTGGCAAAATTATGACAGCAACTTATTAACTCACAGAGAGTCTTGACTGTTGACAGGCTTGTGATGGCTTGAAGTGACTTCTTGCATGATGTGAGCATCTTCCTCGTCCCCATCTGCTTCGGCAGCACCGCCGTGCGATGCCACTGCGGCAGCGGCATTGTCTTCTGCAAGTGCAGCCCTGGCGACTGCTGCTGCCTCTGCAGCTTTGCCATCCTTGCACAGCTGCACAAGAGCTTCCATGCTTGCGCTGCTCGGGTCATGCAGTTGTAAGCGTACCAAGAAGCGAGCCTTGCCATTGGTTTCATAAGACATTGCCTGCAGTGTTAGAGGGCCATGTGCATCACTCACTTGCATACACACTTGTTCTGTGCATGGTCGCCCTTCAGCAGAGGTCAAGCACAACTGATAATTTATGTTGCAACCACTTGCGCTGCAGACCCCTGTATCTCAAGTAATGCAGAGCTGTGTTGTGGATGATCATTTTACCATATCTCAATCGTAAAATACGCTCCATGCATTACCTGGATCTCAATGTGCAGGGGTCTGCCATCGCCCAGATGACGTGCAGTCAGCTTCCTTACAGTGCCAATTCTTGATGTGCCAGCTGCCGGTGGGCCACCTGAGGCACTCCTTCTCATGGCACCCTTTTTCACCATTGGCCCCTTGGTGCCCAGCAGGTCCTCAAATGTGGTGGAATCAGGAAGCCCAATAAGCCTGGAGGTATGTGCCAAGGACAAGAAGGTGCTGAGACAAACAGGCCTGGTTGCAGAACACGAACCCACAAGGAGTTGCTGCAGGTTTGCAGCACACGTGAAACAATGAGATGGCCAGGGAGGCATATGCTGAAGGTGCGGCACTTGGCATACCTGCTGAATGACTTCTTGACCAGTGCTTTAGCACTGATACCAAACATCAACCCCATGGCATCATCAATACGCACGATACCCAGGTGCTTGTCCAGCTCAATGTTGGCTGTTAGCGCATCACTGCGGTACAAACACACCTGGAACAATGACAGCCACAGCAGCGCAGGGTGAGCCGCTTGTTCTTTTGTTGCATGCAAACATGCTCAGACACAGGCTGAAACTGCCTTGTGCACAGAGCATTCCAAGGCCAATAGCTTGTTGCCAAAAGGTGGTCGTACTCTCACCTGTACAACAGGTGTTGCGTCTGCAATTGCCTCATCTTCATCAAGGGCCCTGTCCTCCCGCTCCAGCACTTCAAAGCTCATGCAGGCAGCATGCAGGCGGTGCCGCTGCTGCAGCGCATGCAGCAGGCTGGTGGCACCGCCAGCCTCAGATAAGCCCACCTGCAAGTGCATGTATGTCATATACCATGCTCAGAACTATGTAGGATGTGATTGGACAATAGCACTGTACATCAGCATAGACCTAGGTGGTGCTTGCCAGCATGCATACCCATGAAGGGCAGATAGTACCTCTAAGTGGACAACTCTGCTGCAGGACAGCAGGTTCTTTTTTGTGCTGACTAAAATACTTCGTGTAGTGCCAGCCAGACATCTGCATACTGTGATGCAGGACAGCATGAACACTGCCTGATGATGCTATCAAAGGATTGGAGCACCTTGCTGGCCTTGCGCTCATCAGACAGCTGCACAGCATGTGGGACGATCTCCGCATCCTTGACAGGCAAATGCACACCAACACGCCAGCTGGTTCCAGTGGCATGTACTGCGTTGCCATTCTGGCTTGCCAGAGCTAAGCTGCCTTCCTTGAGCGCTTGGAAGGTCAGCAAGCTCATCAGGCTGTTGTCCTCCCTGAACTCGTGCCTCCACATGCCAAACACATCAATGATAGATGCCATGGGGCGACCCACCAACTCTGAGACATCAAAGCCATACAAGCTCTTTGGTGCATCTGCAGCAGGTGAGAGGCAGCCTCCAGTCAGCTGCTGTGCAAGCCCTACTGGTGGCTGGTCCCTCTGAGCCATGGAGCTGAAGTGTTCAGGCAGTTTACAGGAGTAATAGATAATTGAATGCAAGCACAACAGTCCAGTTCTGGCATACCTGCATTCACCTCCAAGATGGTGCCTCTGTGATTCAAGCCCAGCAGCAAGCGGCTCTGGTCAAGCCTCTGCTTCTCAGTTGCTCTGGTCACCTGCAAGACCAGCGGCCCAGAACAGTGGTACGAAGGAGTGTATGAGTTGTGCAACAATCTGGGAGGCAGGAGCATGCACCACAAGTTGAAGAAATGAAGGTGATGGTGACTGAAGGTTCCTGGAACACTGCAGATGGGCTCAAGCAACCTGTTGAAAGCCTTTGTGGCAGGATGTCTGCATCATTGCGGCACACGGCTCACATGAACAACATGCATCATGCCACCAGATGAGTCCTGCGCCTCCCTCACAGACATCTTCAGTGTGACAGGAACTCTGGTGCCATTGGCAGCCAGCAGATGAACAACACCTCCTGAGCGGCAGCTGGTTGGGCCTGCCTTCTTTGTCAGGTCCTGCAGGTACAAAAGTGCAGCAGAGCTCTGTTTCTGCTGATCTATGCACCTGCAGCTCTGCCTGCAGCCGCTGATGTTCCCTGCTTCTGTACCCTTGACCAGCCACCAGAACCGCTTGCAGCAGGGTGTACACCCTGTCTGATACATGCTCATCAATATAGCCCACATATACCCCTTGGCATGTGACCATGAATAAAACAAGCACCTTTTGTTCTTAGTAATATGATGCACAAGAACCATACGTGAATTGGTCATGTACCCATGAGCCCATGTGAACGGTTCACCTTGAACCAAGCACCATGCATCTGGCAATAAGGCTGTGGCAGCAAGCTGTTGAGCTCCATCTTCACCAAAGTTGCCACTGGGTACCCCAACATAGC
Source organism: Coelastrella sp. MACC-549 (assembly GCA_018290735.1). Taxonomy (NCBI): domain Eukaryota; kingdom Viridiplantae; phylum Chlorophyta; class Chlorophyceae; order Sphaeropleales; family Scenedesmaceae; genus Coelastrella; species Coelastrella sp. MACC-549. The sequence continues at coordinate 4,676 of JABEVS010000398.1, forward strand.
GGCCAACTTCTCTGTGACGTATGTTACGTGCCCCTTGCGGTCCAGCACCAGCACAGCACCAGCATCTGACAGCATGCGGGCCTGCAGAAGGTGCCAACAGTCCTGGTTCAGGGCTGCATAGGCAATCACAGGCTACAAGGCACCTCTATGTGTGATCATTGCAAGCAGACTGCATGCCATGTGGCTTGATGGAATCCATGCATGCATACCTCCAGCACAACGCTCCTGCAGTCAGTTGAGGTGTCTACTGCTCCAGCCAACTCCAGTGTCACTTGTACATCAACAGAGGCCAGGTAGGCATGCAGCATCTGTGCCTGGATGCAATCTTGGGTCCTGACGCCATCAGAGGAAGCTTCCGACTTCTGCTCAGAGAAGGCGGCGATGAACCTGACAACAGTACATCACAGCCTGATGTCTCAAGAGATGCAAAGCAGCAGCTGACAGGGATGCTTACTGAAGAGCTGTATTGTGCAAGGGTGCTGCACACCCATCCACAGAGCATTATGCAGGACTGCTACAGCTGTAAATCAGAGACATCTGACACACCTGCTGATGTGCTCCAGGTCGCCAGTGCATAGGTTGGTGAAATTCTGTCCCACCAAGTCAGAGGCCTTGTATCCAAGGTTGTCAGCAACGGTACTGTCAGCACATAGGATGGTCCCATTTGCTGTGCCCCAAAACCTGACCACAGCACCGCCAGCATCTGCCACGGGTGCAGGGCGGCGCACAACACCCATGAAGAGTGTATCTGAGCCCATGCCTGACAGGCGGGTGGCAAACAGCATGATGGGGAACATCGAGCGATCCTGCAAGCAGATGCAGCGTTAGGAATGATTGCAAAGGACATCATCATGACAATTGGGAGCCATACAGGCATGGCATCATCAAGCACTCTGCAGCAACCCACTCACAGCTCTGACACAAGAACATTGCACCACCTGCTATGAACACTGCCACCGACCTTGTGCAGCGCCACCAACTGCCGGTTCCTGTTCAGGATGTGAGCCTTGCCCGTGCTGATGTAGCGCTGCATGAAGGTGTTGTGGTGTGTGCTAAATGGCTGAGGCCTGCAACAAAAGTTGCTTGACAGGCTTAACCTGTTGTCCCCTCCATAACAGGTGTGACACATGTTGAGCACATGCTGTCCTGGCCGGCGGAGGAGGCATGCTGTATGCCAGTCAGCATGCAATGCATTTTTAGCTGATGCCCACTCAGCCTTGCAGGGCCTCTGCTAGCCAAACACTCACATCAGGACAGACACGTTCTTTCCCTCCAGCTCCCCCTTGTCATAACCAAACATCCCAAGTGCAGCTGTGTTGATCATCAAGATGACGCCCTGAGCATTAATGATCACAAGGCCATCCACCTTTTCATTGACTGTGCCTGCAGCAGCTAGGCTCTCACTGCCAGCTTGACCTTGCGTCATGCTGAGGAGACTTTCAGTTGTCCCAAGCTTCAAGGCCTCATCGTAGTACCTGCCGGCTGTCCATGGGTCATTTCTGACATATTCAAGGAAGCGCCCATACACCTTCAGCAGCTTGCCATTGTTGGGATAGCGTTCCAGCACCCTGCAGCAACATCCAGGAGGCACAGGCAGTTGGCAGCCACTTTGCAGCTGCTGATGATGCAGTGCACCAAGCAGACCATTATTGCTGATGGTTGGCATGTCCTGTACTATTGTGCTGCTGTGTGAGTCCAATGTCACACACTTGCAAGCTAAGAACTTGTTTGCAAATCACGGATATCACCATCTTGAACAACACACCTCCGGTACATGGCTGTAGCTCGAGTTTCAGCGGCCTCCATAACTTGCAGGCTTTTCTGCAATATACAGGCAATGAGGCCAGCAGTTGTTGTGTTGGTAGGATTGCTGTGGTGCAGTGGTAGGTGCTTCGCTGCACATGTACACAATGTGTAAGATGCAGACCAGACAGCGCTCATTCAGAACTTGTGGCACTGCAGTCTCCTAGAGGTTTTCTGCCAGTGACTCACCTGCACGTCCTTGAACAATATTGTGTCACGAAGCAGGCTGTTCCAAAACTGGCGCTGTGCCATCAGCGCCATCTTGTGCACCCGGACACAAGCCCTGCAGAAAGAAACCTTGGTCAGGCTGTCAACAGATGTTTCAGGTCTCCTAACCGCTATGCGATGTTGGAAAAAATTCAGTTAACCGAACACATGCATGGACGATCACCTGTAGTTGCGTTGGTACTCAATGTAGCTCATGAGGTCCAGGGTGTCACCACTTTCTGCAGGGTGAAAATAGGATGTGTTGGCAGCCGCATATATTGTCACCAGGCACAGATCCAGCCGCTTACAGCGTACTCAGGAAACGAATCAAGGTGCATTTGGTACCTCTTTTGAGCGACTTTGCTAGCTGCTGAGCCACATAAATGTTGAACTGATCCAGCAGAGAAGGTGCTGCCTTCTGGGCCAGCTGCAGTTGTGTACGCGCCGCCTGCCCATCCTTGCAGACTTCCACCAGGTAGTTGGTTAACATGACAAGTAGTGCTGGGTTGTTGGGCAAGCGTACCATGGCACTCTGCAACGAATTCAGGGACAGAGGCCGTTTACTATAGTGGTCAGAAACCTCCTGGTATTACAGTTCTCAGAATCAAGTTTTACAGGATGGCATTACAGAGCGAACAATAATGCTAGAGAGTGTTGTTTGATGCTTGAAAACTGCCAGGTGTTTGTATACAGGCGACAGGTACATGGCCGTCAAAGCACCAGCACTGGCCTTTATGCAGTGAAGCTGCAACTCCTGCTGTGCCAACCTTGAGAATGAATTCACCAAACTCTGCAGCTTGCGCATCTGGTATGCCGTCCTCATCCCACTTCCGCATGCAGCGGCACAGCAGTGACACCTGCCGGACATCCTTGAAACGATACACAGACTTCAGATCCACCATCATGGACACCACCGAGGTGCCAGCCTCTTTGGTTCCAGCACCTGGTACATCAGCACCCATAAGCTCCAGTTTGCGGTCTTCAAACACGGTCAACAGTTGAGCAGACAGCTTCCTGACACGCTGCATGCGCAGCCACACCCCTGCTGCTCCAAGGAGTACTGCAGGAAAGATGCCGTACAAGACAGCCTGCAACAACATCGGCATACACAGCAGTAGGATGCAAGTTGTTCATCCTCATTTACAAATGCAATGTGTAGATGGTTGCATCTGTAACAGACACCATGTCTGGCTGCTGTTGATCTGCAGTCATACCTCTCTCTGCAACAACTGCTCAGCAATAGCAGGCTGCCATGGCTTGGCGATGTGTGCAGCATTCGCCGTGCTCCGCAGGGTGCAGAGCCCAACAGAGGGGCTAGCCAAGCATCTTCTGAATCCACTTACCATAGTGAAGCTGGCAGCGTAAGTTGGGTCCCAAGAGTGCTGCTCACTGGTAAATTGCAGCGCAGTTAGCATGCAGGCGACCAGCATGAGGCCAAAGCAAAGCCCTGTCCAGATCATGTTCAGTAAAATACCATAATAGGGCAACTGCAGTTCAGGAAGGTAACACGTTGGAGCCGCTGACATGAGCTCATCAGCTGTAAAGGACACAGCTGTGGGCACTAGGTAGTAAAATCTGAGATGCAGCACTCAAAATGGCTATCAACATGTACAGTGGGTGAATTACGTTGCTCGCAGCCGCGTCACACCTCGACAACATGAAAGTAGAAAGCTCCATAGGTGCAGATCATGATCAGAACAATCTGAACAGAGTGGAAAGCATCCAGGGAGCTGCTGAGGATTACGTAACCCATCTTCAGCATCAGTATCTTGAATGTGGTGGTAGCATCAGAGCTAGCCAGCAAGCTTCTGGTCATTGGGTTCATATCACAGACCCCCACACTCATCAGCAAGGTCATGCATCCAAACACCAAAATCATGACACCAGCAAACACCATGTGGGCGAGGTGAGGCATGTCAACACAGCCTGCACACAGATTTTGTCATGTTGTGTCAGTTGCTCATGAGAAGGTATCAAGAGGAGGTGGTTGCTTGAAGTGAAGGCTGCAGCACAAGGAGCGATGCAGACTGCACACTGACGCACGTGCATCATACACTGACTACCAGGATAATGATCATTGCTGAATCTGGAACTTACTGTGATCCGTGAAATACAGGTGGTTTGGGTGTTGGCCTGATGCCAGGCTGCTCCACTGACAATCATACACGAAGACAAAGTAGTCCAAGATGGCAGGCCACATGATGCTGCATATCACCATTGCCAACAGCTGAAGTGCTGAAATCAACCTTTTCATCCACACGCTGTTGGCATCATCCCCTTTCAGTACCAAAGCCACCCAAAACGTTCCCAGAATAGTTGTCAGGATGATTGCTGCTATGACATACAAAATGGTGACATAGATGTCATAGCCTTTTGGTGACACCACGTTCCTGACCAACAGCCATTGGATCGCCTGCCACACAAACGTATTTAACTTTATCTGCCATGGAAATGAGCTGTTGAACAGCACAAGGAACAGCTGGAGCCATTCGAACACAAGTTTCAGCACTGCCAGTCTTGGGGCTGTCTCCAGAGCCCTGTTCTTGGTCAGTGTGTAAATAGTGGCAAATACCTGTACGGCAGCAGGCATAAAGGATCAAAAAGCAATATCATCCATTGATCAGCCCTCTCTCTGAGCACGCCTGCTGCAAAGACAGCAGGCGCCGAGTGCCCAGTTGACATAGCAGAAGTTGAGCGGCGCCCCTCAGCTACTTACGCCTTCTTGTACACCTCTGCTGTTGTTTTCAAGGTCTTCATTGTCGCCTTCAGCCCTGTATGGCCGTAACGTGATAAAAGTGATAGTAAAGTCGGTGAGCTCGATTGGTCATTATTACGCGTGATCAACGCAGTACGTACCCTGATTGCATAGCACTTAAGGCTCGTGCATCACTATTCTCCGAACTGGCGACGGAGGACCCTCCCTGAGAATTGCTGAAGCTGCTGCCCGAGCTTTCCGACATCTTTTATTGCTGTCACTCTGTCAGGCCCGATACAGCAATCGTAATCAAGCAACGCCTCTGCGTTGCCTATGCAACGAGAGGCAGTGCTTGATATGCAGGGCGCTCCTTGGTTGAACAATCCATGCCCCGGCTTGTATACATAAGTAGTCCGGCGGTCGAACTGAGTCCTAATGAATGCATCCCTTCGACAGCGTACATGCGCAACCTTGCAGCTGCAAGTCACTGCGAAAGGACGCACGTTGACTGCCTTGTCAGACGTGTTTGACCAATACAACAAGGGCTCATTGCCAGCCGCTTCATTCGGCATGTAAATGCGATTGGATTCCCAATAACCAAGCTGAAGTGTTCGGCACCTCGTCTGGTAAAGCCACAACTCGTTCCTGCAGCGTGCCAGGTCGCTCAGCCTGGGCTTTCCTGCTGAGGATTAATGGCCACGCAGAACATCGTGCGAAGCACAGCAAGGCGTAGAAACAGAGCCAACATTTGTTTCAAATGTGCAGATGGTATACCGCCTTGAGATACTGTCAATTCGTGAGATGAACTGGTGACATGCTCACTTGCCCAGATCTCTAGAGATCTCTCTAGAGGGACACTTCACTTCACTGATACGGTATAATAATAATAATCAGTACTTTGCAGCCATAGCATTACTGCCATCATGATACGGTATCAGTGTCCTGAATGGCTGCAAACGAAATCTTGTACGGCAACGGCACAATTGAATACTTAGGTGATGATAGCAGCCTGATGCATTACTGTCTTATTCAGTTCAGGTGCCAAGCTCGCCCCATGTCAAAGTAGCTGTTCAAGGTATCGATCATCCCACCTGCATATGGTATCCTGCACCGCTGCAGCATTTCCTGATAGATGGTGTCCAAGGCTATGCGTTTGAGACTGCTCAATGAACAACATCAACAACTTTGACAACGATGGCCTGCTGGCTGCACAACTAAGCTGTGTAGCACTAAGCTCCAATACGAAGTTCCAGCTTGGCTTGTTTCGTGCCAAAACAGCCCCAGTGGCGCACGAGGCCACTGCCACACATAGTTATGACACCATACAAGCATCAACTGCTGGCATCCCACACCAGCGTATCTCCACCCTTCAACTGCACTCCTGCTGTGGCAAGCAACTGCATGGCATACAGGACAGGGCATCATGGAGATTAGTGACCGGTTTCAGCAACACACACTGCACACTATTGTTTCATAGTGGCAGACTTCTCAACTGCAGATGCAGCCTGCAGGAGAACAACTGAAACCCAGGACCTGCTCAGCAACTGCCATGTGTGAGCAGCAGTGCATCTACATGACAGCACAGCCACCTGCCATCCTGTGGTGGTTCTGGTGTCTCAGGGAGTTGATGAAACTTCCAGCATGCTTGACAAGCAGCATGTGCAGCAGTATCTGTATGATGTATTCACAACCTGGCCATTGACTCACCACATGTTGCCACTTTCAGGAAACAGCACGCACACATGCAAAAGCATTGTCTGCCTTCAGACCAGTGCTACTGCTTCTGAGTACTGCATGCCGATGAGTTGAGATACAACACCCAGGACACAGGGACAGCAGTTCCAGCTTGTGCTGTTTCTGCAGCCTGTAGTCCAGGCAACACTCCCTCACATAGCATGATCTCAAGCACACCCACACAGCCTTGACCGACCTAGTCAACAGGTTGTGCCTGAAGCGCCCTACCTGCTCTTGAACAGCTTTGATAACATCTTGTGAGAATCCTCCATTTGCATTATCCTTCAGCAGCGCCTCAAGCTTCTTCAGACCCAGCTTGCCCTTCTTCTTCAGCTTCTTCTGCGCCACAGCTAGCAGGGGCGCAAAATGAGGTTCCTGTTGCTCTACCTGCTCTTTGCCTCTGCTCTTATCTTTGTTCTTGTCCTTCTTCTTTTTCTTTTGCTGTTTGTTGCCATCTGCTTTGTTATTGGCCGTGCTCGACGCTTTGTGATCCTCTGCTGCTGCTACTGGCTGGGGCCGACTGCCACCTGCGGCTACTGCTTCTGCTTCTTCACCCTCGCTAGACTTAGCCTTTTTCTCCTTCTTTCTACTTTTTTGCTTGTTTCTGTCCTTCTTCTGCTTTTTGCTGGCAGGCTGCTCAACAGCAGCATCAACGGCATCAATCTCTTGCTGCTTACTGCCAGCAACAGCTTCTGCTGCTGTTACTGCACCTGCATTATCCTCGACTGCTGCTGCCTCTCCTGTGGGCTGCTCGGCTGCTTGCTGAGCAGGTGATGTGCTGTCATTCTGCTGCTGCTGCTGCTGCTGCCCTGTCAGCCCTAGTGCTGCACGCGCCTGTATGCCAGTCAACAGCCCAGCAGGCGGCAGGCAACATCTCAGCAGCTCAGATACAGGAGTTCACCAAGAAGGCAGAGTCTACTAAAGACCTCTCCACACCTGTGCGGGTGTGTTGTTGAGATGCAAGGTGTACACAAGGACACTTCAGGTCCCCAGTCGCTGCCATCAGGGTGCATGTGCTCAGCTGCTGCAGGATTGTGTCGCTGTTGTTGCACACACCAGTTTTACACCAGCAGCAACACGACACTGAAACATTGTTTGTCTGTCAGTGACTGATCCTGCTGGTGTCAGCTGATCTCACCCTGCGCTTATGCTTCACCCCAGCTGCGTGGCCCAGCAGTGTTTCCCTGCTGGTGCAGTTAACTTTACAACAGCTGCACTTCCAGGGTGGACGTTCAGACAGAAACTGGGCTCCAACAACCTCGTCAGCACCACTACTAGTTGTTTGCTGTGGCTGCTGTGGCTGCTGCTGGCCATCCTTGAAGAATCCCTGAGCTGCGTAGCCACCTGGCTTTGTGGCACCTAGAGCATACTTCTCATGTTCACTGACACAGGTGTTGTGGCTCTGCAGCAGCACAGGACCAGAGGACCACCAGTTGGTCACAGCTCAATGCAACACTATATGACAGTGAGTGCAGCTGTGACTCAGTAGCTGCGACTGTGCTGCCAATGCGCACTAGTTCAGTCTGCTCGTTAAGCTCCGCATGCAGCTCCTGATTCTCATGATCACTGATCAAGCTCGAAGCTTCAGGAGCTCCAAGTAAAGCTCAACAAGCAGACTGTGCCAGTGCGCATCAACAACATGGATGTTCAGCTGGCAGGAAGCTCAAACGAACTGAAAATGTTGCCATGAAGTCTCCAGCAGGCCGGGAAGAGTGTTGCATGCACACCCTGTATGCCATACAGCAGTGCTACTACTCCTGTAGAGTGTGCCCTGCAGCAGAACTACGTCAGACCTTGGCCACAGCCACAGTGTCCGTGTAATCCTTCACTAAGGAACGTAGGCGGGCCTACATGCATGATCCATGCCCTCATATACACTGAGTTTAAGCCATTCCAAGCCTTGCCCCAGTGCAAGGAACTGCTAGCAGCTGTTGTGACTATTTGATGGCTGGCAACCAACAGGCACGAGCAAGCTGGTTATGGTGGGCAAAGATTGGCGTGCTCAGGGAACAAATGATGGCTAGAAATTCCAACGTAGGCGCATGCTGCTGTCGGCTGCTTGCATTGCAATTGACAGTTGCTGCTTGGTCTGCCACAGCAGTGAAATGGGCCTGGCAGCTTACCCCTGCTGAGCTCCTGTCGAAGCTTCTGCTGCAGTCGACACATGTAAACGTCTGTCCACGACAGGTGCGGTAATGATTTGCCAATTTGGGCTGCAGCCAGACACCACAACCCAGAGTAGCAGCCGGTCAGTCAACAGAGTGGCAGCAGCAGCCCAAGAGGCGGTGCATGCGGCGTGGTGCACCAGGCGTATTCCACTCGAAATTCTAATAATTGAATACCTTCTTGATGCTATCACCGCAGTCATCGCAGTAGAACCAGACCATATTAGTCTAGTAGTTTGTGCTGTCGAAGACACAGGACCTCCGTCGATAAAACACTGCTGCTCGCAGTGCGGCAGCTTTGAGTTGGTGCGCTCTCTGTGAGATGCTTTGATGTGCTGCTGGGTTTATCTGTTAAGGGTTCCACTACTGTTGAAATACATTGAGGCAAGTGCGAGCTGCCAGTTGCCGTCGCATTTGCAGTTTCTGCAGAGTTTAGGTGTTAGTCTTAGCAGTATGGCTCTTCGCAGAGGAGCCCTTCGGTTGGGCCAGCTGGGCCTGAGACAATCGTATGCAGCGGTGGTAGGTTCTGTACGAAGGCACCTCCGACACTTGCTACCATACCTTTAACCTAGTAAAAATTATATGCACCGTCTCCGTGACCGACCTATCGCTGTGACACTACAGAACAAGGGACAACGTGATGGACGGTCATTTCGACTGTGCTGTACACTGCTGTGCTTACGTTGGTGGTACACTGACGTCAAGCGCTGTTGTTGTTTGCAGAATACTGCAACCCGCGCATTTGCAGCTCAGGTGAGGCATGGGCATGCAGGTTCTCTGTTGGTGTTTATGTGTGGCATTGATAGTTGGCTCACCTGCAACTGCTTCTGCTCGCAGCCTGTCCGCAACGAGGATGTGTATGACAGGTTCGCCTCCGATGATAGCAGAGCGCATGTTACGGTAAGTGAGTCAGCTTGAACACAACAGTGATGCATATCTTAAGTGGCAGCAGCAAGTGCAGCAGCAGCACTGCATGCTGCTGCTGATTGAGGTTGATGGCAGGTGCAATAGCCTGCGTTTGAGCCTTGGACACTGTATTTTGGCAAGCCAATGGACATACAACAAACTCATCCTAGGTTTCTCACAATTGCCTCTACACTGCAGTGGCCCAAGGTGCTCAATGCTTCCTTGGCGGAGGTTGACCCTGAGCTGCTTGACATCATTGAGAAGGAGAAGAATAGACAGTTCAAGGTGCAGTGCGGAAACAGCTCCAGTACATGGCAGCAGCGCAGAGCATGGCATGCCCCAGAGCTATCAGCTGTGGCAGCAGCATTGACATCGACAGCCATCAGGAACAAATGCGCAATCTCCGCAGTTGGACTGTGCACTGAGAGCCACTATGGTCACCAATTACCACCACCTGATTACTGCCAGTGGTTTTCTGGCTACTGCTGCATGCGTTGTGTGCTGCTGCTTGTCGTTTGTTGTCATCAGCCAAGGTAGCTTCATGTCTTGTGCTGTGCCTTGCCGGACCCCACCTTGAATCATCTCACTTCTAAACCTGCAGCTCACTATACGACACAGTTTCAGCACCCAGTGTGACGACCACCCTGGTCTTTACGGACTACGACAGCCAGAACACCTGGTGCAACCATCACATCCATC
>JABEVS010000398.1:14894-59965 GCA_018290735.1 Coelastrella sp. MACC-549
CCTGTTTGGCAGTGTACAGCAGGCCCCCTTTTTTCCCCAATTCCCCCCCCCTAATATCCCCCGGGGGTTTTTCGGTTTCTCCGGGAGGGGTTTGGGGCTACGGCTTTTCTTTTTTTTCTTCACCCAACGGTAGGTCACGGTTTTTGCGTGGCCCCCCCCCCCCCCCCCCCACACACACACAGGGTCTTGAGCTGATCCCCTCTGAGAACTTTGTGTCCACCTCAGTGATGGAGGCGGTGGGCTCTGTGATGACCAACAAGTACAGTGAGGGCTATCCAGGGGCAAGGTACTATGGTGGCAATGAGTTCATTGACCAGGCAGAAAGGTTGTGCCAGGTAAGGAAAGTGACAGGCAGGCAGGCAGTGCAGGGATCTGGGAGCAGCAGAGGGTTCAAGCGCATCATGTGAGGGCCCTTTCTGGTTGTAGCTGAGGATGCACTGGGCTGGCTGCTGTGGCCTCAGGTTGTAGCCGCAAACAGACACAGTGGAGAGGCCGTGCACACAGCAGTGCACAATCTCTCATGGCTGTAACATATTAGGGGCCTCAGCAGTGACCCCTGGCACTGATACTCTTCTGTCCACACCATGCAGTTGACTAGTTGCTGCTGTGCTCTTGGTCGGTGTGTGTTGCAGAAACGTGCTCTTGAGGCATTTAACCTGGACCCTGCAAAGTGGGGTGTGAATGTGCAGCCGCTGTCAGGGTCGCCAGCAAACTTCCAGGTATGTATAGGCTGCAGATGCTGGAAGTTGCGACACAATCACCAGCATAACAGCAGGGGTGCCTGTCAGCAGTGAACCACTACATGTCCTTGCAGCCATCATCACATTCTGGCGTGCATCCAGCCGCGCACTGCTAGTGAGGCAGTCTGGTTGTAGAAAACAGAAGCTGCTTCACTCTCAGGAAACAGCAGAGAAGTTTGCAGTGAAGTGCAGGGTGGCAGATTGTTAGAAGAAGGAACCACAAAGGAGGGTATTGCCTCTTGTTGTGCGTGTTGTTGTGTTTGTCCAGGTGTACACCGCACTGCTAAGCCCTCATGACCGGATCATGGGACTTGACCTGCCCCATGGTGGTCACCTCAGTCACGGCTTCCAAACAGATACAAAGAAGATCAGCGCAACCAGCATATACTTTGAGGTGAGCAATTGCAACAAAATAAGAGCGATTTTGATGCCATCGCCCTTAATGTCAATGTGGCAGGTGTTGCATGGCAAAGGGGACATGTTGATGGAGGTGTTGCACATACACACGCAGTGCAGGGCTCAGCTGCCTTACCTTACTCTTGCTGCGATTGTGGGTGTTTTCAGACTATGCCCTACCGGTTGAATGAGGACACAGGATTGATTGACTATGACATGCTTGAGAAGACGGCAAAGCTCTTCAGACCTAAGCTCATTGTGGCAGGTATGCAGCAGCAGCAGCAAATGCGTAACACATTTAACCACAGCCAATGACACAGTTGTTGATTACTGTTACTTGTGAAAATGCTGACAAATAGGGCGGCAGGGTAGCTGGCTCAGGTCGGATTCAAAACACATTTTCACAGTTTAGGGCAGTTTTTCACAGTTTAGGGCAGTTTTTCACAGTTTAGGGCAGTTGAGTGTGAGCAGTTCATCGTGCTGCATGAGCACATCATTGTCATTGTTGACCAGCTCCTCTCAGACCTTCAGTCACACCCTCTCAGTGTCGCCTCTCATGTCAACGTGGGCCATGCGGGCCAAATAATCTTCGCTGTGCAGGTGCGTCTGCCTACACCCGCCATTATGATTACCCCCGCATGCGTGCCATTGCTGACCAGCACAAGGCCTGGCTGCTGGCCGACATGGCTCACATCAGTGGCTTAGTAGCAGCTGGCCTGGTGCCATCACCATTTGAGTATGCAGATGTGGTGACCACAACAACACACAAGTCATTGCGAGGCCCCAGGTGAGGTGTGGCATGTCCCGCATAGCTTAACACCAGACATATGTCAGTGTCTGCAGATCTCCACAGGTGCGATTGGCTTCTCTGAAGCACCGCCGTACATGCTGTACCACAGAAGTACACTTGTCCAATGCTCTGAGAGCTGGTCACAGGGGCCAACAGAACTCGAGTTGCTGCTGGTGGTGTGTTGTGGTGTGCTGTGATCAGGGGTGCAATGATTTTCTTCCGCAAGGGCACCCGCTCAGTGGACAAGAAAACAGGAAAGGAGATCCCCTATGATATTGAGGACAGGATCAACTTTGCCGTCTTCCCAGGCAAGTGCCACCAGGTTCCCTGACATGGAACACAGTACAGCAGCTGTTGCTGTTGGTGACGGCATTGTCTCCTCTGTGACTCCATGTGCCAGCAACTGAGAAGTCCTCAGCCCAATGCAAGTTTGGCAATCATGATCAACCAGCGCTCAAATAAACTGTGCATGCTGCAGTCACCAGTCTAGGTCACCTGGATAACTCTATGTTGATGTCCAGGGCTCCAAGGAGGGCCCCACAATCACACCATCAGCGGCCTGGCATGTGCCCTGAAGCAGGCAGCAACTCCAGAGTTCAAGCAGTATCAGCAGCAGGTGTTGGCCAACAGTAAGGCGTTGGCAGACAGCTTGGCTAAGCGTGGCTACAGTTTGGTGTCAGGCGGCACAGAGAACCACATTGTGCTGGTGGACTTGCGGCCAAAGGGGGTGGATGGCAGCAGGGCAGAGCGTGTCATGGAACTAGCACACATCGCAGGTGAATGAGAAATGAGACTGCATCACTGACTGAAAAAGGTTCGCTTGCACAACAGCAGCGCCTGTGCGGGCAGTTGCCGTTATTGCCTTGAAGAGCCAGCCTCAACTGGTGCATGTATATACTTCTTGCAGTTGTGCTGCGCTGCTGGCACTGAAGGTCTCACTTCAGGTTGCGTCACACTGTGCTGCTGTTGCTGCTGCTACAGTGAACAAGAACACTGTCCCTGGTGATGTGTCAGCCATGGTGCCTGGTGGTGTACGCATGGGCAGCCCCGCACTCACCAGCAGAGGATTTGTGGAAAGCGACTTTGACAAGGTCGCAGAGTTTGTTGACAGGGCGGTGCAGATTGCAGGTGAGCCAGGCCAACAGCCACACCCCATGAGCGTGCATGTCTTGAAAGTTGAGCGCGGAGTGTATTGTGTCAAGTTTTTTGTGCTCCTCTTGTGCAATAGCTGCTATGCAGAAGTACTCCCTCGTGAAAGGCTGGACGATGTCATCAGTGCGTGTAGAGTCGACAAAGTCTGTGCTGCGTGGTCAAGTCCCATCATGTGCGTTCAGCTGACTCTATGAGAGTGTTGAAATCTATGCTGCAGTTGCGCTGAAGCAGAAGACTGGTGCTAAGCTGAAGGACTTCAGAGACCACGTAAACAACAACAAGGTCCCCGAGATCGAGGCACTGAGGTATGAGGTGGAGGAGTTTGCCAAGCAGTTCCCTACCATTGGCTTCGAGAAGGCCACCATGCGGTACCAGGAGTGAAGCTCTGACAACTCTGCCCTGCTGGCCATGCGGAAGGCATGTTGGTGTTTTTACTGAGCTGGGTGTCCACCTAGAACCAGGTGTGGCACATGTGCAGTGCATCACTCACAACAGGTGTACAGGGCTTCGTTGCTGGGGGATCTGTATAAAGTTTAACTTCTTAGAGCCGGTGCCTCAGTTGTGAGTGACAAGAGGGGGCAGGGTTTGCGTCTGCATGAGCACCCTGGACAGTGATCTCGGCTCTGCAGGCAGCAGTGCCCACCAGGAGCTCTATACGTCCGACTGTGACAGTTGTGCGTTTGTAACAGACATAAAGCCATGCAACAGGCTGGTATCATACATGATGTTGTGACAAATGCCCTGAATGAATGAATGAATGAATGATTTACGCTTGGTGTCTTTAAATAGACACCCGCGTATGTTGAGGGAGGGTGGAGTGTGTGGCGATGACGGTGCCATCGGCTTCACGCCCCCTACCGTCCACTCCCGCTCCCGAGGCAGCGAGAGGACAAATGCCCTGAGTCTTGCATCTGGCATAGTCTGCTGTTCCCACGACACAGCTTGGAGTACCCCTGAAGATGGTCAAACTTCGAAGTGATGGGATCATATATGGCCCACTGGATGCTGTTAGCATTGGATGCCTATTAGGGCATACATATGTTCAACTCATCATCAAGGCCTCCAACGCAGTGCATCATTGCGCCGGTCACCATCAAGGCTTCCAGCATTTGAGAGGCTTTTGCCAAAGTGCAGGTTCGGCGCCGGCACTGCTGAACGCTTCTGGTTTGCACTGCACTGGGCCATAGTATGGCTGCCAGCGGCAGCTGCTCCGTGCCAGGCACTCCCCAAGTGATGGTAAACTTTATTTACGGTAAATCCTCTCAGGAGCTTACCATCAGTGTGGCCTTATGGGCTCTGTGGAAGAGAGGGCAAGTGTAAAACTGTCAACTGGCAATATCCTCAGCATTCGTCATCTCAAATGTAATGTGGTTTTCAGGCTGTAACTTACTATCAATGATTGATTGCGATAAATGACTTTACTTGGTCAGCCTACTAGGTCTAGTAGATCGCCTGAGTGCTTCCTGGCAGTGCCATATCCTCCTAATATGTCGATGTCCCCAGTGGCCAAGCACTTGCCGCCAGATTTGACAGTTTGTCAAATAAAGCCAGGCTGCAAAAGGTTTTAATTCCAAGAGCTGGCCTCGCTGCGCCTCAATTCTGTCGGCAAAAACATGCGGCTGCTGCCTGGCAGCAATGGTGCTACCGTCGCTGCAACTGCGCATGCGCAGTCATCGTTGCATGCCTCGGCTGGGCCGGCACATGCAGCTAGCCAATACTCATATGTGAAAGAAATTGAGCCATGCAGCAAGTAGAGGTGCTATGGCAAATGCGCTGACATGCGTTGGGAGCGCCCGGCCATGGCCCTGGTATGATGCTTGTGCTACTACTACTACTGCAAGTTACCTCAAGGGTTTCCACCCGTAAGGAGCCAACTGATGGCTCATGGGGGCACACCAAAAAGGAACATAAACCAGATTCAATCCGGTTGAATATCTGCCAGTTCAACTTGAACAACATCATCAGACTCAACCTCCAAGTCAGACTCAGAAAGATGCTTATGCCTGCCTTGGCTGCCCTTGCTGCCCATCCGGCTGCCACTGACGTCCTACACCAGGTGTTACCTGTGAAAGGAAGCCTCCATATACATGTTTGGAATATGTGACTCACATTGAAAGAGACTCAAGTTGATTCCATATTCTCATATGTTGCAACAATGATGAGCTGGCCCAGCATTTGAAATAAGCTGCGAGTCAAAGGCATGCGAGTCAATGTGCGGCACTGACACAAGCAAGCATAGGGTCCCATGATACCAGCCTGGCTGGTGATAGAACCGAAACCTTCCAGATTGGATCCCAAGCCAAATCTAGCTTGATGCTGTTGATTGGCAAGTTGCTGGGGTCACGGCTGGAAAACACTTGCATCTTGCCAGCAGGAAACCCAGCTTTGGCTTTCACTGGCCACTTACCCGGGTTAAATATTGGCGCTCCTGGGAGCATCAGCAGCTCACCGAACATCACTTGGACCCTTACAAAGCCAGCTACGCTACATCGCTTTGCGCTCCGAAACAAATAACTACAGCAAAGATGATACTAACAAAGATACCGACCCTTAGGAGTAGTAGTTGCAGCGACTCACCCAGCCATTTGGATGGATCCGTTGCAGCAACCCCGTGAGGCGGGGTGAACTGCCTTGCGCATGCATCATGAGATCGTGATGTTGCAATAGAATGCGGTCTTCTAGTGCCAGCGGCATCGTAAGTAGCGGGTACATCGAATCTCCATGCACAAGTATCTTGCGTCAGGAAGATAGACCGTAAGACACAAATGGCCACTTCTCCAACAGAATACGGGCGCAATCCAACTATGATAGCTTTTAGCTTTGAAAATGGTCCTCTTTGTGCTGGTGCAGCACACCTTGCAGGTTATGAGGAAGTGCTTCCGCTGAGGCCAGCCTGAAAGATGCAGCCACAGCAGCAGCTTGCATGAGTCGAGAGGTGCGGGTACGCGAGCATGCTGAGTAGTAATAATCTTGACCAACCTGTATTGGATTTTCCGGCTCTGGTACAACCACAATATGGCTGCAGATCAGAAGCGTCGAAATATCTTGCGCCCTTATCTTCCTCAACGAACTTTGGCCCTTGTTGCTCGCCAACGCCTGTCGTCACGCA
The DNA here is from genome assembly GCA_018290735.1 of Coelastrella sp. MACC-549. Taxonomy (NCBI): domain Eukaryota; kingdom Viridiplantae; phylum Chlorophyta; class Chlorophyceae; order Sphaeropleales; family Scenedesmaceae; genus Coelastrella; species Coelastrella sp. MACC-549. Next base: position 21,082 of record JABEVS010000398.1, read on the forward strand.
TTTTGTCAACCGTTAATGGCATTCCCTTTCATCTTTATGCCCCCGCACTGATCGTAGGTGCCGCAGTCCTTTATAGAGTATCGTGTTTACCGAGGCAACAGGTTGCGCAAGAGTTCTCTGGTTCTGAGAAGACTGTAAGAAGGGCGTTCATTGTGCAACCCGCTGACCGCCTGTCCTCGTCGGAGCAGCGAGAGATTCCATAGGTGAGGTGGCTACGCTGATTACGGCCTGCCGGGCCCGCATCTTGCTACACAAGGCACAAGGTGCACTGAATATTGCTTGAGACCGTTTGCTCAGCCAGTCGCTGGCCTACTTAAGGAGATTGCCGAGGGCTTATGCGTTTCATGCACGGCCCTCTCGTTTCCTTTAGTGGGCAGCAGTGTGTTGTGGCTGTTGTCTATTGCTTGTATATCAGCGTCAAGCAGGGGGTGTAATGCACATCGGCTTCACACGCCCTTCTTGTTGGGTGGCCCCCTTCTTCCGGTTTCCAGACACCTGCTCTCGGTGCCCTTGTGTAAGAATTTAAGTGTGTCTACTCTGGCGCAGCTTACGCTCAAGTGCTGCTTTGGCTCCCAGCAGTTGCTCTCAGCGTGCACCTTGCCATCGTCGCAGGAGTGCCTGAACGGCTTGATCTTCAGTCGGTACGCTGGCAGCTGTACAGATACTACCAGCTTGGCAGTCCTTTGGGGCGCCAGCTATTGATGGGCAGCAACACGCAATGCTGAGCACAAGCCCAGAAAGCGACAGCGTGCAAGTGCTTCCCAGTCCAGAAGAGCAGACTCAGGAGCCCCCAAGGAAGCTAGCAGTGCTCGGGCTTCCATGGGAAACAGTAGACGACACGCTGAGGCTGCACTTCAGCCAGTTTGGGGCTGTGGAGGCCACAGAAATCATGAAGGACAGACTCAGTGGCAAAAGCCGTGGCTTTGGCTTTGTCACTTTTGTTGACCCTGCAGCCGCAGCACATGCACTGCAGATGGAGCACACTATAGATGGGCGCCGCTGTGAGGCTAAGGTGGCTCTGCCAAAGGTGTGTGGTGGCCAGATCCTGTTGAGCAGCAGCATTCCTGTGCCGCAGTTGATGATTCAGCGTGCAGCGACGACCATGTTATGCTTGCACATGCAGCAGTGAGGCTGTGGTAGGCAGGTGACCACTTCTTTCATAGATAACAACTGGGTCGCAGCTGAACAGTCATAGCATCTGCACAAGCTCTGTCTCCTCGGGTGTGGCAGTTGAGGTGCGACTGCTGTTACATAGCAAGTTGTCCTGTCACACACGCATCATGCTGAGGGTCTCATCAGCCTACATGGCCATAGCAACTGCCTCTTTGCGCTGACAACACGCTTCTGCTTCTGCTTGTGCAGAACCTCCTGCAGACCGATCTGCCCCCAGCAGCAGCAGCTCGCACCACTCGAATCTTTGTAGCTCGCATCCCACAGTCTGTTACAGATACACAGTTCCGGAGCTATTTTGAGAAGTTTGGACGCTTGCAGGATGCATACATGCCCAGGGACCACAGCAGGCAGATGTATCGTGGCATTGGTTTTGTTACCTTTGCATCCCCAGAGAGTGTTGAGAAGGTCATGGCATGCAAGCACTGGTGAGGCCTGAATTCATGCGTCATGGTCACCTGGCTGCTTCGCCTTGTATAAGGTATCTTTGTGCATCATGCAATGTCCTCAGAATTTGCAAGTGTAAACACTAGCATTGGTGTGTGGTGCTGAGAAACCACCTGCCACCGAGGGTTGTTATGTGCCCCGTGTGTTATGCAGGCTGAATGGCCATGAGGTTGCTATCGACCGTGCCACACCCAAGGAAGATGGCCGCACAGCTCACAACCACAACAGCACAGCCCTTTCAGTCAGCAAGATGGGCCCAGGGTCTCGCCGCTCCTTTGACAACGGTGCAGGCATTGTAGGGCCTGGCCTGACGCCTGCCATGACCTACCAGCAGCAGCTTAGTCAGTTGTTGGCAGACCCAGCAGCCATGGCAGCTAGCCTTGCAGGAGGCATGAGACTGAGCGAGGACAAGCAGCGGGATTTCAGCAATGCAGCAGCAGAGCTAGCTACCAATCACTTCAATGCAGCAGCTGCTGCTGCAGCAGCAGCCTGTGCAGACTTCAATGCAGCGGCAGCTGCTGCTGCTGCTGAGCAGGCAGCGTGTGGCTCTGGCTCTCCATTGCTGCCCTCCACAACTGCTGGCATGCTTGCTGGCTTGAATGGGGCAGACCCCACTTGTCAGCCAGACGGCAGCAAGTCCCCCACTGCACTTGATGGCGCTGCAGCTGCTGCTGCTGCAAATGCAGCTGCAGCTGCTGCAGCCATGGCAGTGATGAATGGCATGCCTATGCAGGGTCTGCCAGGGTTATTGGGCAACATCCATGGCCTGTCCCCTGGCATGAACCACACCACCCTGCAGAACCTCAGCAAGGCTGCCGGGCTGTTCCCTCCAAGCCCACTGGGCCAGTTTCCTGGTCTGCCTGGCCTGAATCCCCTAGGGGCTGCCTTGCCTGGCATGCCAGATGCCTTTGGCAACCCACTGTTTGCTGGCCTGTCTGGCATGGCCAACCCGATGAAGACTGCTGCAGTGCCACCAATTTCTAACCCTGCCACTTCCCGAAAGAGCCTGGACAGCCTGCTGCATGCAGCGGGGGGTGCCTCATCTGCGGGACGCCGCAGTAGTGAGAACCCTGCCATCCAGAGCGTGCGCAATGGCCCCAGGATCTTCATTGGCAAGCTCACTAAAGACACCACTGAGGCGGATGTAAAAGAGTACTTTGGCAGGTTTGGTTTTGTGATGGATGTGTACATGCCCAAGGCCAAGGACAACAAGGCTGAGCACCGCGGATTTGGCTTTGTGACGTTTGAGACAGATGCCGCCATCAAGCGTGTTGTTGGAGCTGGCACACACAAGTTGAAGGGCAGCACTATTGCAATCGACATAGCCATGCCCAAGATGGACGAAGACAATTTTGCTGTTGATGGCCTTGGCAGTGGCGCTGTTGGAGGTATGAATGGTGCTATCAGCCCTAACACTGGGTTAGGAGCCCCTGGTCTGGGTGCTATGCCTGGCCGTGCTTCACTGGGCAGTAACCCAGGCTTTGACCCAGGGCTTGCAGCTGGTATGATGGCTGCTGCAGCTGCTGCCCAGCAGTTCAATGCACGCAATTCGCTGCAGATTATGTAAGCGCTAGATGCAGCTGAGGAAGATTTGTAGTTGCTTGGCCAATTGCGATGGGTATGATGCATCTGCAGAGTAAAACAGTAGCACCAGGCAGCTGTTGGATTCGTAACAGCTTCTGCATAGCAAACTTCGCTACGTGTCCCTTTTTCGCCGGTTGCTGAGCCTGTAATGTGCTCCCGGCGGGGCTGTTTGTGGCATTACCCATGTTATGGTGGTTTGCATGTTATGTGTGCGCATGCAGTGGCAATGCTGTGTTTGTCTTTCTTCTGCCCAAGTGCATGATGGCTCCTGTCTTTCCATCGCTCAGGTTGTGTTTCTGTGACAGCTCGTGTGTGGTGGTGACTGTGCAGGCTATCAGCAGCAGCGAGTCTAGGTGCCCGTAAGCTGCACCCTTTGCATCACTCTGCTGTGTGGCTGAATGACCATATATGCTTGTGCTGTGTTCTCCAATGACTTTCCTCAATGGCCGGCCCACAGTGTTGTTTAGTTGGGTCCAAGCTGTTGCTGTGAAAGCAGATGCTTGCTCATAGATGGGGATGTAGTTGCAGGATTGGATACCTTCCCTTTGTGGGTGGTCAACAAGATTTCCTTGCCCACAGTGATCGCTGGTGCCTGTTTGTGGTTATCACAGGTATCTGCTTGACTCATCACAGCATCAGGCCATGTGTTGCTGTGCCTGTGCTGTGCTTGGCTGCTGTTGTGCAGTCACAAATGTTTGTAGACTTGTAGCTGAGTTGTTTATGGCTGAATCTGGGTTCTGGATGCAGGGGGTGTCTCACCATTACAAGGCTTAATGCAGTGGCAGGCCATTTTAACTGCATATGGTTGTTTGGACACAGCAACTCACCAGTACAGCGGTTGATGTCGTCAGCTTTTTCTGGTGATTAATGCAGCGGTGTCAAGATGCCGGCAATGATGTATTTGGGTAATGTCAGGGTATGCTTGGAAGAGCACTTATAAAGGGTTTCTATTGCCAACGCCTGATATGTGTGTGTGGCCAATAGGGCAGTCGACAGATATTACATCAAGGGGTTTAGGGCTGGTGATGAGTTGTCAATCTGCATTGGTTTATCTGGGATATGGCGCGTGTGTCAGGCTTGGGTGACATGTTGCTGTGGCATGTTGCCGTCGACAGCTTCCTTATCAGCGCTGCATGTTTCACTGTTTGCGAGTGGAACAATCTCAATTTGTTGTGGTCCCTCATCACTTGCATGAGTGGCGTGTCAAGAAGCAGAGGAAGATTATGCAGGGTGCAGCAGCACCATGGGGCTGATGTTGCGCCTTGCTTGCCTTTCCATGTTGTCTGTACTAGTGCGGCGCCATGCGCTGTTTTGCTTGGTGACCTCCCAAGTAGTTGCAGTTATGGCTTTGTGCTGTGAGTGCTATCAGTTGCGAGTCAACAGCCTGCTCAATCCATTGGTCTAATCGTGTCTTTGGTGCTGGTCTCATGAGGGCAGTTGTCATACAAGGGGTGGGGGGTTGTCATAGTCAGTGAAGGCTGCATGCAGGTTGCAGACGACAGCAATGCAGTCTGCTGCTTGATCCGGACACCGGATTCCCTGTTCAAAGAGCTGATGACCAGGTATTGACAGCCTGCAGAGTTTTGCCTAGCAATCTAGCTGTGTTGCAAGCGGCATAGTCATGCATTTGACACTGATTAGTCTCCTGGGAGGGTTCTGGGGTGGACTGAGTTTGCGTGGGTAGGCTTTCTGTCCTAATTGCACCTGTTTCTGCTGGCTTCAAACCAGGCACATCCGTGGTCACATGTGAGTTGCATGTGTGAAGAACAAGAGGAAGGGACATTGTGAGGGGCTTGTGCTGCACATGGGCAGTGTCTTGATGGCAATCACGGCGAGAATGGTCTCAATTTTGCCTGGACTGGTCTTCTATGTACTGTGTACAATCTATACTATGAGGAGTAGCAGTTGTTGTATTGTGTGCGGCAAGGCACATCGCTTGTGAGAGCTGTCCTGCACACGAGGGAGGTTCTAAGGTTCACTTGCCGTGTGGTCGCTATCAAAGAGGACATCAGCATTGATCTATTAGGGGAGTTGTGCAGTGCTGGAGCGCTTTGTGCTTAGCTTTCTTTGCCTTGAATCAAGTGGTTTGTCTAGTACAGGTCCGACACCAGCAGGTGCATGCTTGGTGTGGCTGTTGCAGGATGGTAGGGAGTGATGTGGCTCTGCTGTGTTTGTGAGGCTGCAGTATGCATGTGACTTGTCACTGCACACGTGATGGTCACAGCTGATAATAGTGGCAAGGTCATGGCTTGCTTGCTACTGTTTTTGAGAGGATTCTTGGAGGGGAGTGCTGATGCAGTTTCAGCAAGCAGCAGCTCTGCTTGAAAGGAGAGTTTGTGTGATATGCTGTCACTTGCCCTTGAAATGCCGTGCAGTTGGCTGTATCATGCTCTTCTGCTGCATGCATGGGTCTGGGGAGGAAGGATCCATTTGAGTGCAGCACAGACATGTCGTATCTCAGTCATTGATGTAAACAGCATCTCAGGCCAGGTGTCTGTCACACAAACGCTTGCCACAGGGTTGCCTGCTAGCTTTTCTTGCTCAAAATGTAGCGAGTCTCTCTCTTGTCAAGGCTGCATCACATATCGGGTCTGTAAGTGGCTTACCAAGGAGGCTGTTCAGCAAAGTGGTGAATGCAGTGAACAGTGTGACATTTTGGTGAGCAGTGTAGTAGTGCACCTGTTCATGGTTGACATCGTGTTGAGGGCAGAGGAAGGGAGGCCTGCTCAAGGCTTCTGTTAGCACAATCTGGTGTGGCATTCTTTGGGACGGGGGGAGGGGGGAGCTGTACTTTGCCAACTCTGTGCTGTTGGCCTGCAGTCACATGCTGGATCAAGCAGCAGGTGCCCAAGTATGATGGAGCTGGATGAATGCTTGTGCTAGAATGACTTCGGGTTGCAGCACATGCGTTTCTACGATGTTGCCAGTGTGCACATTGTTGCTGCTGGGCTTGGTTATGCAGGACTGTACATGTGGTTTGGCTCGTTGTACGACATAGGCGTTGGTCATTTGGAGCAAGGGCCAACGCCCTTGCTTGTTGCTATTGATGTAGGCTATACAACAGCACACTCACAGTTGCTTTTTGTGAGCACTATTCTGTTGCTGTACCTAGTGTGTTGATGCTCTCTACCCTGTTTCTATGATGTCTACGCAGCTGCATGCTCTGTTTGTGAAGGTGGAGGGTGGTTGTGCAGAAGACGGCTTGCTGGTTTGTTGGTGTTGTGCTGGAATCAGAAAGCAGGTGGTTAGGCTGGGTTCACTCTTGCATGGTGTCCTTAGGAGGCTAAACTTGTCTGAACTACACAAGAAGGTATATATGCTTATGCATTGTTTCGCAAGCTTTGAGTATGTGTGAGGTCAAGTTTGTATCTGGCAGTGCATATTGATGCGGCGAGGTACTCAGGGCTCGTATCCACATGATGTCACATGTCAGCACGTGTCACATTCGATTCATCTGCTGTCTGGCAGCAGCTGACGTCATTTGACTCAGTTGCTGCATCCTTGCTTCTACGTATATGATCAATCAAAAGAGGAGATCATCTGGTGGCCATGAGCAGTCGTTAACATTCCGTTGTGCGCTGTTATCCACACAGAGTGTCATGGCATGCTGTGATTATGCTGATGCCCTTCGCTGCAGCTGCAGTACTTCTGCAACTTGTTATCTTGGCTAAGAGCGTTTGCAGGTTGCCCAAATTTGTGGTCGGTTGAACGCCTGCTGCACCCAATAGCAAATGGTCGTTTGGTGCATTGGAATAACTGCTGTTGGTGGTGTCTCTCACCTTGACTTGCAATGTGACAGGTATGTTCACTGTAGCGGCTGTTCTGCACCTTCAGCAGCGTCTTTCTGTACCTTTCTTGTTGTGAGAGTGTTGTTTCTAACTGTGTCACATCATTCACACAGGCGCTGTCCACACTGCATCCATGCGGCGGTCATTCTCATGCATCACGATGTCTACAGCAACGCAGTGGGCATATGTCACCCGTGAATTGTACGGCCTTTTTTGCTCGTGCGTGTATGTATGCTTAGTGTCGCAGCTGTTCTGTTTCCTGGCAGAAAATGAAGTTGCTGCAAAGTTAGTTTGTGCTATCCTGCTGTCCTGGCAGACTGAGTCGGTTGCCTTGTGGGGTCACCTTGAAACATGTTGGGGGGGAGTGTCGTCTTGCATAACACAACATATCAACCAGAGCAACAAAGCTTCACTTTGATGTGTTGAGGACTGTACCCATGTCTCATCTGGCTGTGCTGCATGTATACTATGCATACATGTGTTATGTGTGTGGGGGGCTGACTGCTGGCAGATTGTATGGCCCAGTCACCCGCTCATGGGTTTGGACCTGGGGACAGGGGGGCTGTGTGACAGACATATACTCCGCCAGTGTAGAAAAGGCGTGCAAGTTGAGACGCATGGCCTGCAGTCTGATGAGTAATTGGCTGTTGTAGATGCTCAAAATAACAGCAATCTTATGCGCCTTCCTTGACCAGCAAGTGTCTGGCTGTTGTTTGATGTGGGCAAGGTCACCATCACCTGTGGGCACGTTGTGCTTCTTGCAACGTTATCATTGAAACACTGTGGATGCTGTTGTTTCTATCAATACAGCCTCCTTTACACAGCATACTTACCAGCAGCAGTAATTCAGCACCACTGCAACAGCTGTATCACTGTCAATGGGGCATCTCGCTTCTTTCTCCCAGATGATGACAATCTGGCCACGGTTGTCTGTTTTGTGGCTGCTGGCATATGCTAGGCTATCTCTGTACTGTTGTTGACATGCCTTGATAGGATGTGGGTGTTGTTCAGGTTTATGCTTTGCTGCAGCAGGTGGTGCACCATCAAGGTCACATTGTTGCATGCACACCTGGTCTGAGCAGCTGGGCACATACCTGATTGTTTTGTGGGATCTGTCTGTGGTGTGTGCTTAGAGTAAATCAAAGCACACTGGCGAATAGCGCTCAGCTGTTTGGTCTTGTGCGAACGGTTTGTAATGCACATCTCAGTGGCTGCTACTCTACTGCTGTCATGGTATTGCTGTGAGGTACGCGATGCGTGCTGGTACCACTCTTAGACAACTCACACAGTCCCTTCACAACGTCCAATGTTGTCGGGGAATTCACTGAATTCCCCCCTTGGGGGGGGGGGGGGTCCTGACATCTCTCGTCAACAAAGTGAGCATGGTGATCGTCGTCATAACGACGCTGATCAGCAAACTATGCAGTGCTGAATTCGCAGCCTTCGGATGTCTTGCAAGGCGTGGCCTATGCCATGGGCCACTGAGAGCATTTTGTAATTATTTTCATTAATTATTAGATCATCGTACCAACACAGCTGCTGATCATGCTTGCCAATGACAGTGTCATTATGACACACCTATTAGGAACTCTAAATCTACTTTCAAAAGTACCAAGTTGTTGCGCCCGGGCTCTGAAGTAGACTACCCCAGGCGAACCGTTTGCGCCTTTGTTGAACAGTACAGGTATCGGGTTAAAATGTGTTGAACAGATAACTTGTGTATCGCACATCGTTTGAGGAGTACGACTCAAGGTGCCTAGTATTAACACGATTCAATATTTTGCTCGCTAGCTGAGCGCTCAGCTGCCTTTGCGGCAACCAATGCCTTATTTTAGCCATCACAGTACTAATAGTAGTACTGCTTCAGTATGCAACTTCCAGCTTGGACGTAATAACTACAGGTACACTTATCCAACGTAAACATTCGGATACAAATTTGCAATCAGCATGAGCAAATTATAATTGTGCATGTTCCTTCCTGTACACGTAGGTAGTCATCACAGGCTGTCACAGGTATAAGTTAGACGGTTGCAGACACCACCGCCATTGATGAAAGCTATTATCAATGCAACTGCCAGCTGAGCTCAATGGCCAGAATACGATGGTTCCTGTTCAGCCATTGAGCTGCAGCTGCAGTAGCCATTACGCAAAACATGTCTGGAAGGAACAGCCTGTTCCATTCTGAGATAGGCAGTCAACACACCAATCAACTGCTGAGCAGGAAAATTTCAACAGTCATGGCTCAACACACAGGCGGCAGCCTCCTGTATGCTAGTCTGCCACTGGTTGTATGTCTGCTTTCCGTGTCAGAGTCAGCTCTGGCAACACCCCTGGGCCCAACAATAACTGAGGTGCTCAGCACACAATTGAGACATAGATGGTTAATGCACTGATGATGACATGCCAGTGGCTCCTCCGATGGAATGGCAGCAGTGCCTAGACTCTCTGGGTACTCGCTGCTGCTGTCTTGAATAATTGTGTCATGATTGGTTTCTTTGCACAGTTGTCAATGTGGGCATGATGTACTCTCTTGTTGCTAATAAAGCTGACGGGTTGAAGCCTTCAGCACCCAACCTATAGCAAGGTGGCTAGCAGAGCCATTGAGCCAGCAGCTGCAGTCATCAGCACTACTCCACTGCTGGAAACAGTCTGTCCAGCATTGGTTGTCAGTGCTCCAACAGATTTTGGACCCACATCTTTGACACTCTTCATCTGGCCTTTGCTGCTGGTGCTGCTGGGGGTCTCCAAGGTGCCGGCTGCAGACTCCAAGCCAGCAGGCTGGGCTGCTGCAGTTGTTGATGATGCTGAACGGGGAGTCTGAGGCAGTGCAACATGTAGAAGGGTACAGGTAAGCAGGAGTGTGACTGGGAGGTGGTCATGCACGTAAAAGGTGTGAGCACCACAACGCTTGAGCAGCACCAGCATTTTTGAGAAGTGGCGGCAACATTTAAGGTGGACAAGACAACAAGAGCACAAGCCCATCCTCTGTGGTGCTGCGGTCAGCAATAAGTGCTCACATCCACAGCTGCAGCTCTTATTGTTGGTTTATGTGGACAGATGCAAGCAGGCTAGCAACAGCACTGAGTACGTAATGGGAAGGGACTGCCCAGCACATTGTGCCATGTGCAGGTGCAAAAGTAGCTGGCAGCATTGACAGACTTGGCAGTGCTGCAGATGTTGAGGCAAACAGCAATGGCAGTATCAAGATCACATTTGCCTGCAACTGCTCACTTGTGGGCTGCTGGCCAGGACAGCAGCTATTGCACTGTTGAACTCATGAGCGCTCACAAGCTGTGGCTGCTGTTGCTGTGGCTGCTGTTGCTGCTGCTGCTGCTGCTGCTGCACAGTCTCCAAGGTGTCATGCTGCTGATTGTCGTTGGTGTCAGCAGGATGTTGAACTGTTGGCAGTTCTGCAGGAGCTGCTGTGGATGCATCATGCTGCTGCTCCTGGTCAGCCGGTCCATGGTTCTGGGTCTCCTGCCCCTGCTGCTGTTGCTGTTGCTGTTGCTGTTGCTGTTGCTGTTGCTGTTGCTGCGCCAGCTGTTGTGCCACAGCAAGTTGCTGTGGTTGCATCTGCTGCTCTTCATGCTGCTGCTGCTCCTGATGCTGGTGTTTATGTTGCTCCTGTTCCTGCTGCTGCTGTATAAGCTGTTGCTGCTGCTGTACAGGTGCTTCTTGTTGCTGCTGCTGCTGCTGCTGTACAACCTGTTGCTGCTGCTGTAGCTGTGCTCCTTGCTGCTGCTGTTGCTGTGCGGTATCTTCAGTTGGCACAGGCTTCTCTTCTGCTACCTGAGCAGAGTCATTTGCTGCCACTGCCAGATCAGCAGCAGGAGTTCAGCAGCAGGCAGGAGCACTTGAGCTGTGAAAGTGTTGTGCAGCATGGCTGGCTTACAATAGCATACGTCACAGAGCCCTTTGGTGTGCTGCCGCTGCTCGCTAGGAGCGTACTGCGCGCACACATGATGCATCATGTTGACACTGACAATCAGCAACCCCAGTAGTGCCAGCTTTACACTCTGAGCTCATACTGGAAAACTTGGTGCACCTGCACACCAGTCCAAGTGTTGCTTGCTTACTGCGCAGATGCAATCTGCATCTACCCCTGTTACTGAGATACTGCCGATCCAGCTGACAAAGGAAAAGTGAACGCTGCTTTTGAGCTGCTGCTGCGTGCACAATTGTCACCACAATGTCAACTGCTGATGATGCTGAAGGAGCCATCCGCACCTGCAGTCTGCTCCTTACTGTTGGCACTGCCCAGGACACCTGACACCCAGCCACTGCTGTCACCTGAATGGCGGTAAGTATGGCAGGCGATCGAGGCAGGTAAGTGAGGGTGGCAGCACCAGGCTCCATGTTGCATCAAACAGTGATAAGGGCAGTGGGGCATCTTTTGCAGACAAGCTGACCATCCACTCTCAAGGCCACAATGCAGCAATCCGCCATTGAGTAATTAATGAGGGACAAGCAAAATGCCAAAACCATACTGCACCAGCTGCTGATCAAGTTGAACTGGCTGTATACTGCACTGACGCTGTCAAGGATGACGCTTACTTCCAGGCACCAAAGGTGGTGTGGTGATGTCAACACTGCCTCCCACCACCTTCAAGCTGCACGTGTTGTACGGCCACTTGCCACCAGCCAGACACCTGTGCTCAGGGTTCAGCCGGGATGTGGAGTCTGTAGGGTTCACGCTCCAGAGGTTTAAGCCCATGCTGAACTGGAAGTCATAAGAATCTGATGAACAGTCTGTGCCGCAGCCTCCCTCGCTGTTGCAGTACTGCCAAGCATTACAACCCTTTGTGCTGTTGCACAAGCTGCAGCACTCGGAGAGTGTCCAGGTGGTTTTGCTGCAGGCAGTGCCACGTTGTAACCAGGCATCCACGATGAGTGTGGTGTCTGCGGCTAACTCGCCTTGTACTGCGTTGCAGCTTTCAGTGGCACAGCCAGCATCAGCTGGGCATGACACGAGGCTGCACCTGCTGTCAACGTATGATGATGCTGGACAGAGAAGGTTACGTATTCTGGGGGCTGGCGAGCAGGCCCAGCTGGGGGCTTGATACGCATCTACGTGTGCAGCAGCAGCAGCAGCAGTACAGCATGACTTCAAAGCTACTTATCCAACTAATCGATTAACTGCGCTTATACAATACGCAAGCAGCTTTTTTAATGCTTATGAAACCCTTATGAGTCTATAATCACTCGCACTGTTCCAATCGCCCTGATATGAGTGAGTGCTTGCATATCACGGATTAAGCAGGAAACCAGGAACCTCTCACCTGCGGCAGCCAGTAAATACAAACAAATACTGGTGAAAAATGCTTTATTGATCTTGTTGGTGTATCGAGCGACTTTAGACATTTGGCACTACACGTACTGCAGCCGAGATGCAGCGACGTCTGATTAGAGCGGGTCACATGTTTATTTTTGATTATATACGTGTTGTATTATCATGCTGGAGTCACCATCGGGAGTTTTTGTGCGTCCGTGTCACGACCAACCGCTTCTGTCATTACGCCAAACGCTTCCTCTCCCTTGATCTTATGCTTGCAGCATTGAAACAAGCACATATGATATGATACGGACAGAGTCAGTAGTTTGCCCTCAGGTGCTGGCACATTGCATCATAAGTGGTGAACAACAGCCTGAGTGGCAGCGCAGCCACTGGCTCTGGGATTCAGGCGACAGCAACTGCTGTGCCAGGTCACAGCCGGATCAGCGCCACTTGTCACGTTGATAGCGAATTAGTATCCTGTTCAGGTATGTGTGTGTTGCAGCCTCCAAGTCATCACTCACTGTACTAACTTAGTGCAGTAGTTTGAGAATCATTGTGCCTTGGTAAGGCATCAACTTGGAACCAGTGCCACTATGTGTCCGAGAAGCACTGCCAGTACAGTGCACCATGAGGTTTCGTGCTTAATGAGTTGGCCCTGTTAAGGCTTGGCGGGACATGGCATGGACAGGAACTTGCTGCTGAGGGCATCTCAGATGCGATGCGAGTCACAAGATATTCCTGCTTTGCCAAAGGCAGTGCTCAAGGTAGTAACAGTGGACACCATGATGCCATCACCGAGCGGCACTCATGGCATGAGCGAGCACTGCTGAGAGTTGGTGGGAGAAGTGGATATTTCCAGTTACGAATAGGCTTTCACAGACTTCATGCCAATAACATTGCTTACTAAGCCTGGCAGGCCAGACATTGCAGGCTGACACTTGACCTGATGCTGAGGAACTGCCCTTGTTGTTGTCCTTATCATGCACTTTCTCACAGCAGGGCAGAGGCTTGGTCACCACCAGGTACGGTACTGGCTGATGATGATCATGAAACAGTCCCAGCATCAAGACATTGACTCTGAGTTGAACTCCTGTACAAAGAATGCAGCCAGATGATGGCTGACAGATAATTTTGAGGAAAAAACCACTGGTGGCAGGTCCTGCAACAAAGCCACTAGAGAAACATGATGGTGGCTGGGTAACCACATGATACTGAAATTTCAGGCACAGGACAAACAGTGTCACACAGAATGATGAAGAGCAGTAACACTGTTACAGGGATGAAGCCTGTGTACATTCCATCCCCACTGGTTTGGACAAACTGCACAGGTTGTTTCCAATAGGGGCGGCCCCTAGTTTAAGATTGCAGGAGACACACAAAGGTAAAAATCCCTGGATAAATTGTGGCAGCAGCTACAAACAGCTTTGAACTGGGCATTCCAGTACCGCAGCTACAGCACAGCTGCCCCCACAACTGGTTCAAAGGGCACTACTTTCAACACATCGTCACACCTTCATGAAGTTCAGTACTGTCACTCAGGGTATCTGAGTGTGGATGGAAGATGACATGAAGGCATGTGCTGAGGCTGGCCATGGCAACCCGAGCTGCTGTCCCTAAAATACAGTAATGTATCCATACATGCCAGCAGCTGGCAAGCAATATGCCTGGTTGAACTAGCGACATGACAGCATAAGAAGGAGTGCAAGACAAAACTCAGCATAACCACACATATGCGCGCTTGCCTTCAAGGCAGTAGTACCGCCCTAGGCCTGTACACAGTGCACATTCATCCAGACTGTACACTGCCACAATATGCAACAAACAACATGGAAACGACAACTATACTTGACACTGTCAACTACAATAAGCAGGTTGCTTTCACTCAATGGCAATCTCTCGGCTATCGTCATCTGGCCCCTGCTTCTTCTTCTTTGGCACTGTGACTGTGAGCACCCCCTCACTGACTTTGGCACTGATGCCCTCACTGTCAGCATCAGCAGGCAACTGCCAACTGGAACCAAACGAGCCAAACACACGCTGCTGCTGAACCACATTGTTGCTGCTGCTGTCGACTCTCCTGTCAGTCCGCTCCTCATTCTGCTGCTGCTGCTGCTGGTAAGGAGCGGTGCGCTGCCCTGAGATCTTGAGCACTCTTGGCTCCTTGTTTGGTCCACTGAGCTTTATTGACAGGTCAGACTTGGCCAGACCAGGCACATCAGCATACAGCAGGTAGAAGTCGCCAGCAGACACAACATCAAGGGGCAGACTGGGGGTACCATTTTGCTTGGAAGACTCCATGCTGCGTTGCTCATCTGGGCCATATGTTCCACAGCGGCTGGAGCCATAGGCGTAAACACCAGGCCAAAAGAAGCTACTGCGTAAGCCATCAGGTTGGGCCTGCCACTGCTTGACCACCTGCTCAAGCTGCTTGGCCATGTCTTCTATCAGGCTCTGCATGACAAACACGCAGTTGCAGTGCACAGGTTTCTGATGTGGTGCACGGCACGAATTAATTACACAAAAAAAAGTTGCTGTAGAGACAACCCAATAGCACAAAACACAAGTTGCTACTTGCACTGACGGACATGTGCAATCAGCAGGCCGACCGCCGCAGGGCATGCCTGCATGTCATCATGCAGGGCTACAGCTTCAGTTATGTTGACCCTCAGCTGCAGGGTCGGCTCACCTCCAGTGCCTCAGCGGAATTACCCTCCCAAGACTTGGTGCGGCAGTAAGCTGCGGTGACAGTACGGGGTCTGCTGAAACAGTTTGTCACTGGCCTGGAGGCCTGCGACAGCAGTCGAGGACGCCGGGACCCCCCGGCTACATGCATGCCAGGAGCTCGAAGGAGCGACACAGCCATGTTTTGATGCAACTCCTTGTACACGCAGATAGAAAACAGAGAGAATGATGGATCGCTCCGGAGGGCAACTGTATTGAACGTACGGAACCGGCGTTGCAGACTTAGGCTTGGATATGTCAGCAGGTGTGGTTATAGTGTTAATTCTCATATCACGTTCTGTATAAACACTTGCCAGGTCGAGTAGATGCGTCAGGCAGCAGTGGCTTTTTGCAGGTGCAACAGAATAACTGACGCGTCCTGTCAAACCTATCATGTGTGTACAAACTGACTAGTTAAACACCCGGCTGTTGTAAGCGCCCGTCAACGCACGCAAGCATAATGGCACAGAAGTCAACCGGTCCATCAAGATGAACCATGATGGTGAACCTGTGTAACGTTGCAAGATCTCCGAGAGCTGGCAGGCTGCCAGCTGGAGAAGATGACACATATGCATACAGTTGCTGAGTCTCTCATTCATCTATTTGACACCAGACTGCAGAATTCATGTCAATAGTGTGAACGCCATGGGTTAACATCATGATGATGTACCACCATTCTCACTATTGCAGTAACAACGATTGCCACATTCGGCGTATTATATGCCATCACAGGCCATGATGTAATACATCCAAGACGGCTGTAAAACACAACTGTGAAAAAGTAGAATATATCATCTGCCTGTAGCCTACAGGTATGATGCCAGGCGGCTTGCCGTGTTTATCCGATGACACAGTGTCTGCCCATGCAAACGTTGCAACGGCTTGCGAACATTTGGTGGCACTGCCTGGAAGCCTTCCAGAGCTGGAAGTTCACTTCATGAAGAAGTGCCGCAACCACAAATACTGTGGTTCCCCAGGTTGCACTATTACACTGTATATATATTATATCCTGCTGGCATACTATGCCAGCTGAGCCTGCCCACTGTACATGGCACCCCCTGAACCTAGCGACCAACAACATTCTGGCAGCACACCGTGTGCTCAGAGCATTCAATCACCAACACACCACCTCTTGTAAATAATTGTTTCAACATCCAAAGACAATTGTTATTCGAAGAAACAATACTAAATCCCCTGTGATTGGCCTGCAGAATAGCAGTCATTCAACAGCAAACACCACCTCAGATTCAGGATCTGAGTGACAATGTACTACTGTTAGTAACACTGCTAGTTGTGGTACTCACCACATCCTGGACGACCCATGCGCAACCGCCACACAACATATTGACAGAGTAAAACAGCACATTTGCAGTGCTAGCATGAAGATATACAGATATTGGCAATTGATTCAGCCAGTTCAGCAGCCGTACAGGCATAGGCAGGTGTGTGCCTGGCGGCACTTAGAGCCGCTAATGTACATAGGAGATAGCCCCTTGACAAATATCGTAAAGTATGAACCCTAGAACGTAAAAACATGTGTTTGATGCATGACATCAATGAAGACACTGCCTGCTGTAAGTGCTGTACATTCTTGTGATCCACACATCAATGGCTATCCAGTCACTTTCCTCATGCCACAAAAATGTCCTGGCCATCCTCCTCGTCCTCTTCTGGCTGTGGTGGCTGCTGCTGCTTCTTTGGCACTGTGACTGTGAGCACCCCCTCACTGACCTTGGCACTGATGCCCTCACTGTCAGCATCGGCAGGCAACTCCCAACTGGAACCAAACGAGCCAAACACACGCTGCTGCTGAACCACATTGTTGCTGCTGCTGTCGACTGATTTGTCACCCTGCTCCTCATTCTGCTGCTGCTGCTGCTGCTGGTAAGGAGCGGTGCGCTGCCCTGAGATCTTGAGCACTCTTGGCTCCTTGTTTGGTCCATTGAGCTTGATTGACAAGTCAGACTTGGCCAGACCAGGCACATCAGCATACAGCAGGTAGAAGTCGCCAGCAGACACAACATCAAGGGGCAGACTGGGGGTACCAGCACTGCTGGTAGTGTGAGGCTTGGAGCTCTGATTGGGGCTGGCAGTACTCCAACGACCATTCTTAAAGGTGTATCCCCCTCCAGGCCAGTAAACACCGCCACTTATGTTGCCTTGCTGCCACTGGCGAGCCATCTCATTGTACATGTCCTGGAGTGCACCAATGCATGCAGATCACTGAGCCTATGAGTTGCGTGTAGCCGGCTATGCATGCACGAACGCTTATGCATGCATGCATGCATGCATGTGCAGCTGAACGCGGATAATACAGTTGCATGCATACAGCCATACTATCCATGGTAATGTCCACTGTGTACCTGTTTGCACTGTGATGCTGGCTTACATGGGACTTAGCCTTAGTGTTACTGCCGACAATCGGATGCATGTATGCATGCAGATGGTAAAAAGCATGGTTCCAACGACAGTACACTGTTTTGTTCATGCATGCAAGGGGCCAACTCCCGCCAGCATCTGCTTTCCTGATGCTGGCTGGCGGGAATCCACGCTGTGCTCACTCACCCTCATAGCAGAAGAGTCATAGCACCCTCCAGCACTACTGAAGACTGCAGGGCGAGCAAAGGTGGGCCTGACGAACCTGACGTAGCTGGTCACCGGCCTGCACGGGCGGGCTTGCACTTGTGAACGCCGAGATGCGGTAGCACTGCGGATGCCTGCATTGCATCGTGCAACTGTCACTGCCATATCTAAATTCTTATGCTGACGACTCCTGTTGGCTGGGTAAGTGTGCGTGGCTGTAGCGTGTTGTGTGCTAACACATGACAGTCGCTTGTGCTATGCGATTGTCGTAATATAATCATTCTGGAATGACGTGTGTGGTCAGAAGTCGTCCAGGCATGCTAACAGGGGCTGACAATGGTTTGCAACGGTCATTTTTCAAACACAAGTGCAACACGTCTCATCTGCAGCACCCAATTTGTGCAAATTGAATGAAATCAAACCTTGCTTGTAGGGGGTTTAATATGTATGCTTGACAGTGCTGCCACAACCCACTCGTTGCCGCCCTTCCGTCTTGCTGTCATACGCCAGGACTAAGCTTCGCAGATCAGTAACCACAAGTATTTTCTTGTGGTTAAGTTGTTCAGCTGCCAGCAGACACCTCTGCCGATGCTCATTTGAGTCGTTTGGAGGCATCCCAGTTTTCTGCCACGCAAAATTTCCTCATTCAGGCATCTGTTCAACTCGCCCTTCGCCAACACATCAACTTATTACACCATGCCTTATGCAAGGCGGGCTCCAGAGCCAGACTTTGCTCTGATGGAGAGGCAGCTGTTTCCAGACCATCAGCAGCTGCTGGCCTTCGCAACCCAGGTCCAGCTGCCGCAGTCTCCCAGGAAGGTACACCATGGACCGCTACCAAAGGATATTGTACGGGGTTTGCTCAATATTCGAAGCGTTGACGATGTGCTACCTACCTTAGAGTCCATAGCTACAGCAGGAGACTTGCAGGTGCTCAGGGACCTGTACATGGTGGCCAGCAAAATCCAGGAAGGCATCAGACAGGTGGGCTGCTGGCTCTCTGGCTTCTGAGGGTACAGCCTGGACTGCTGCTGTTTACAGCGGCTGCTGGCACTTTGCCTGTGGAACACCATAGCGGGACTTGTGCTTGCAACACAGGCATCGTGATGGCTGCACCACATCTCCAGCATATTGCTGTGTACATGATCATGTTTTGTCTGCAATGGAGGATGTCACATGAGGACATCTTCATGGTCTTGTACAATACAATGTGTACTGTCGTCCACAACCAAATCAGCTCAATAACAAAATGACTCGCTCCAATGGAACACTCCCAACTTGGTCTTTGATTGAACCAGTTCAGCATAAGTAAACCTCCATCACAGGGCAAGATTGCAAGATTTGCAGCAATTACAGTCGTTGCCGGCGTGCAGGTTCAAGCCAACCACCAGGTAGCCTGGTGGCTCTCGCTGCATTGCCACTGCAACAGCAAGGTGCACTGGGCCTGTGGGAACACCACCTGCAAAGGAGATCGCAGCAGAAGAAACTACCAGCACAAGGTGAACATCAAGACACTGCTCTGCACCTTCTGCAACAGCAAGTGGGAGTTGGAGACGCTCGACATGCACACAGCTCGCAAGGAGGGCACCTGGCATCCCAGGATAAACAAGCACTGCATAAACCCTGAGTGCAGCAGAGGTGAGGGCAAGGCTGCCTTCAAGACAGCAACCTGCAGCGATATCTCAAAGCGCAATGGACCTGTGCTGCTGCGCTGAACAGCCCCTTTGATGGAAGAAGATAACCAAGAGGCAGAGGGGAAGTCTGTCATGTGCATCATATTACCTAGGTGGACATTGCACACAGTAAAGTAGGCTGCATCACACTACAGTCGCAAATCAAAGGCATGGGATAGATTGAAACCTGAATTGGTTCGTATTCAACTGGCATGCTATCAAGGCTTTGCTGGCTACTTGGCCAAACTCACTGTGGCAGTAGCTCCACTGATTTGCAGCTACATGGGACGAGGAGTGCCTGTCCAGCCCCTGTTTTGGAAAGATGGGCAACACAGCCGCATATCTAATTAATTGTGTGAGAATGGGCATGGTGTCATTGGGTTTGATGGGCGTCAGGCAGCACCCCACCTCACATACAGCTCAATGATAGCAATCCTGCAAACTGTGCACATGGCTCCATAGCATGAATTCGTACCATCTGATGCTGTTTCTACTGTACAACAAAGGCTGCAGGTCATCAGAGGAATATATGTGCTAGATTCTCACACATCAGTGTTATATGATTGGTGGTGCCAGTATAGATAGATAAGTAGATACATAGAATAGCTCTGTGTATTCCAGTATGTGAACTTACCGCTGGCAGCCTTGTACAGATCTAGCCCTCTACTTATGCATGCCATGCACGTTCAGAAGGTGAACGTTGTGCACACACCACGTGGTATATTGCAGTGGTGATCACCATCATATTCATAAACACTTAAGCTTGACAGGCAGATTAGCTTGTTTGTTTGTGTGCTGCCTCCGGCATTACTGACTGAACCAGGTGTACCCAGGGTTTGAATGTGATGTTCACTGGATTCATTGAATGTGATGTGTTCGAGTCAATGACTCATCATGCTCACTCTGGCACATTGCGCAGAAACCACTATCTCAGAATCTGCAGCTGCAGCCAACCATTAGCCCAGGCCTTAGGCCTTCTCATGGTGGCACCATGGAACATACACACTGTGTGCCCAGGCACACAGGGTGGCGCCCCCAACGCATGTCAGCGCAGTTGCCATAGCATTTCAACTTGCTGCATGGCTAAATTTCCTTTACTGTGAGTAAACTGTCGCATTACCAGTGGCAAAAGGTGACTAAGTCGTATGCGCAATATGGATTATCTAAGAGTTGGGGTCCCGTTGGCATGCAGGCCCTGTGTGAGTTACTTCAAGTAACTAATTTGTAGTACACTTGCTGACCCGCCCGTCAGTGAGCCAATTCCAGGCTCATTTGGGCATTGTACAGCATCTGATCTCAATAGACATACACTAAAGGAATGAAACATGCACATACGCTGGTGCACATATAAATGCTTCAAATCAAGAAGCTGCATGCCATATATGCCATGGCACATGCATGTGGAATTTCTACATGTCTTCACAGACTTCTTGGGCTCAAAAGAGAACCAATCGAATTGATAAGCCAATGTGCCAGACTGATTCACATCGTACACTGCTACCAGAAGCTACACTGTCACAGTGTGCATGGAGTACCATATGCAAGCTAGAGATGAGAGCACCTTATCCAGAATACTATAGCAAGACTGTCTTGCTGTGCTGCACACAGGTTGCAGCAACCTGCTGCATCGATCATTTACGAACTTAACTTGTTGAGCTCGTGCTGTGCTTGCGACTGACCAGTCTGCTCACTGTTGCCCTCAAGTCAGACTGCATGATCAAGCTCACTAGGTACAACTGTCAGCTGTGGCACATTGATCACTCCTGTCACAGCAGGTCCATGCAAAGCTCAAGAGCTATTGACTGTGGCCAACTCCTGATCGCTGTCACTCTCAGTGCTGCTAATGCTGCTAGTCAGGCTGTAGCTCATCCTACTGTACATGGGAGTCATGTTAGCGGTTCCATGCAAGCTTATCCCCACACTACCGACAAGCTGGTCCTGAACCCATGCAAGTGCTGGTGCAGCTGCACCAGACACGACAGTAGCCGCCACTCCCAGTTGCTGCTGGCGTTGTGCTGAGTGCTGCAGCTTCAGTTGCCTGAGCGTGTTGCTAGGCAATGTGGTGGAACCAGCAGCAGCACTTGACAAGTTATGGGGTGCTGCAGAAACTGTTGCTGCATGTTGCATGGCTATGTGGCCACCTCTGCCACCCAGCACGGCTTGTCCTGAATATTCCCTGTGCCTCGCCCCTCTCCCACCTCTACCACTTGCTGCCGCTGCTGCTGCACTGCGGCTACTGATAGCTGAAGCAATGCCTAAAGTGTCCACGGGCGACTCCAGGCTGCTGTTGATGCTGCTGCCAGTGAGATCAGTGCTGCTGCTGCTGCCAGTGTTGATACTGGTGCTGATGGTGGTGAGAGTTGCCGTTGAGGACTCCATGCCCAACAAACTGCTCCACTCTGGGGAGGGCATGCCCGTCACCACAGTTGTAGTGGCTGTGCTGTTGCAAGTTGCAGCAGGAGCAGCCATTGTATTGGAGTTGCCAGCTGGTGGAGCACTGGCGGTTGCAGATGACAGGGGAAATCTTACCAGGTGCTGCTGGGTAGCATCAGCAGCTGTTGATCTCCCTGCAGCAGCTGCCGCACCAACAGCGACTGGTTGAGCAGCAGTAGCCGCTGCCGTTGCTTGCCTAGGGGGCCTCCACAGGTGAACAGTGGCTGCAGCAGAGTTGCCTGCTGCTCCTGCTGCTGGTGTAGCCCACTCAGATTGCCTCAAGCCTGCCCCGCTGCTACCACTGCTGCTGCTGAGCATCATCAACTGCGGCAGATTGACATCTCTTGCAGACACTGGGGACTGCTCATATTCTGCTGGCATGCTGGCAGCCTCCACAATTATGGCTGCAGTTTCTGCTGGCGGTGCTGCTGCTGTGCTGGCTCCGCTGAGAGCAGTCCTGCCGTGAGATGTTGCCTCATGGCTCAGCTGCTGCTCCAGTTGATATTGCTGTTTCATTGGTTGTATCACAGCATGGAGTCCTGCTGCTGCCAGCACTGCACTGCGGGCTGTCTGCTCCGCTGTTGCTGTTGATTGTTCTCCCTCTTCTGGCAATGCTGCTGTCGGTAACCCACTGGCTACAGCATACTGCTCAAGCTCCTGAGAAAGGATTTCATCAACAGCATCATTTCCAATGCTGGCATCCGCCTCTGGACCAACACGACTGGCTGCGTCTGCACTTCTGCGACTGCTGTGTTTGCCATTGTTGCTGCTGCTCCTCTCACTGGTATTGCTGCTGCCAACAGAACTTGCCCTGCTCTGTGTCACGGCATGCTGCTGTGGCTGACGGCACTGCTGTGTTTCAAGTGCACATGCTTGCTGCTGCTGCTGCTGCTGATCATCATCATCATGGTTATTCTCTTCTGGCTCAAAATCATCGGCATACTCCTCCCCTGGCGGCACAGCTGTTGCTGTTGCTGCTGCTTGATGTGGTTCAGAGCCCCAACATGGCTCGTCATCTTCCCCTGAGGCCAGTGCAGGGGACTGCTGCAGCTGCCAGGGAGGCTGGATTGTATCAGCCTCAGCAGTATGTTTGTCTGCTGGTTTTGCTTCCAGTACTGGGTGTTCCTGCTTCACCGGCATCCTGCAGCTGGCAATGCTGCTGCTGAAGGTGTCTGAGGAGTCTCTGAAGCACTCTGAGCCAGGCAATGACAACCTGCAGTAGCACAAGACAGGCAAACATGAACACTTGACCTGAGCACTGGACCTCAGCACTTGAGCAATGGACCTCAGCAGTGTGTGGCTGAGCAGCACCTGCTGATTGAGGGCACTGGCAGATGTGTTGACCAGCATCAAGCCTCTAATGCTCTGAAAGCTTTTGCCGATGTGCTGCTGCCGCAAATAGTTGACCTGGTGACAACCTGGCAAGTGACTTTGCTGTCATCACCAACCTGTTGGTGTGTGCATTGTCATTAGGCTCCAAGACAGGACCTGGTTCGCCAGGCAGGTCCAGGTTTGGCTGCTGCTGCTGGAGTCGGCTTGCAGGCCATGACTGCCAGCTGGCAGCAGCAGCCATACTGACTTCATGTCCACCACCAAGATGATCAGCAGCAGAAGCAGCAGCAGCATCTTCGGACGCAGGTAACGCCAACATGCCATATGCTGGAGATGGTGACAATGGCCTGCTGATGTCTGATGCATCCACCCTGGTTTGTTTTGCTGCGGGCTGCTGCGTCTGCTGCAATTGCCCAACTTGCTGTAAGCTGCCCAGCATTGACAATGGCACAAGCACATATGCTGACTGCTGCTGGCCTTGGGTGCTCAACCAGAAACCAGAAGCAGGGCCGCCACTGCTGCTGTCACCAGGTACTGAGGCACTAGCTAGCTGAGCCTGCATTGGCAGCTCCCTGAGCTGCTGCTGTTGCTGTTGCTGCTGTTGCTGTCTGGTTTGGTCCTCAGGGGTGGCTGCTGTGCCTGCTCCGCTCACAGGCTTGGGCAGCTGCCCAATGTCACCCAACTTGACCCCTGTAATCTGGTCCTCCATACAGACACTGCCACCATCAGCATCAGCCTTGGCGGCAGATGCTGCCATCAGCTGCTTATTGTCATGAGTGACTGCAGCTGTCTGCAAACCAGGCAAGTGACCAAACCCATGCTTGCGCTCCTTGTGACTGCCACTCTTCACCCTCAACTTGGCTATGTTGGTTTTGATCTCTGCATTGCTGCGTCTGCTGGGGGAAGCACCAGCAGCTGCTGCTGCACTACTTGCTGCTGCATTCTTTATTTTTATATTGAGACCAGGGTGAATAGGGTCTGCTGGTGTTGTTGCTGGATTGTGAGAAGCAACAGCACCTGCAGCGGGCTTCACCAAGCCTGTTGACAACAATGCTTCTGTCAAGGCATGCAGCAGTGCACTATCCAAGTATTCATCATTATCAGCTGTATTTGCTGCTACATGGCGTGCTGCAAAGCCTACATGTCCATCTGCTGCAGTTGCCGTGGCCGCTGGTGCTGCTGCTGCCGATGAGTTGGCTATAACACTGATCTCTGTATGTGATGCTTTTTCAGCCCGTGCTGCTCCTGCTGGTACAATGTCTTCTGCAGCAGCACCCGCTGCTTCCTCTGACAACCAAACGTCCAGAGCAGCAGTCAACTCCTCAGCAACAAGCTCCCGGAGCAGGTGATGATTCAGCACATCTGAACCTGCATCCTGCACAGCTGAAGCACTGCCGCCGCTGGCCATTAATGTTGAGCCAGCACTGTCAGCTCCTGGCGAGTCACGTGCTGCTGCAGCCGTCTGTAGCAGCAGCTGTCCCACGACCTCATCCACCAACAAATCCAACACTCCCTGCTCAATGCCAGCAGCACCAGCGGAGCCTGGAGCAGTGCCAGCAAGCTGTTGTGCTGTAACTGCAGCTGCTGCTGCCAACTTCTGACTTCCGGAGGTCTGACTACTTCTCATTGCACCAGAAGCCGCCAAGGGCTGCTGCTGCTGTTGCTGCTCCCATTGCTGTGGCTGCGGCTGCAGCTGGCCTTCATTCCCATGTTGGTGATTGTGTACAGCCATGTGCTGGCTAGCTGCTGCTAGCTGATATGCAGGGGGTGGAGCTGGCAGGTAAGGCTCAGTGAGGTCATACACTGCAGAAAATTGGCGACCCCTGCTCCTGCTAGCACAGGCTGTCTTAGCTGGTGACTGCAACTGCTGCTTTGAACTCTGCGGCACTTCTGGGCAATGACTCTCTGGCACTAGCTCGCTCAAGCTGCCAAGCGCCTGCTGTTCTTCTTGCTGCAGAAGCTGCTGCTGCTGCTGAGCCTCTAGCAGGGCTTCCAGCAGCACATCTAACATCTCAAATTGGGGATCATCATCACCACCACCACCTGGTGAGGACTCCTGTATGGCCAAGGATGACCTATCACCACCAGCAACAGCAGCAGCAGACCTGCGCCTATCTGCCAAGCGCTGCAAAGCTGCCGCAGTAGCAGCGGTGCGTTCAGAGCGGCCCAGCTCGTGTCTGGGAAGTTCCCTGGAAGGTTGCAGCCCCTGTGCTGCTCTCAGTGCAGCAGTAACTCTACTGCTGCTGCTGACATTCAAGCGCTTGATGCGAGGTGTGATGCCTGCAGGTGGTTTGTCCACTCGTCTACCGAAGGCCACGACAGGACGAGGTCTGGCTGGAGTCTCAGACGAACCTGCAGTGGCGGGTGTGACCACTGATTGCTGCCTGGTGTTGAATGCAGACGGGGGAGGCCGGGCAGCCATACCTTTGTAAGCAGTTGCAGCCGTGTCTGCTGCTGCTGCAGGTAGTCCTGCTTGATGCTGTTGCTTTACCAGCAACCTGCTGCTGTGTGGTGCGCCTGTGGCGGCACCTGCTGACTTGATGGGAAGCCTCTGTGTGAACATTGCAGCTGGCTGTGCTTCTGCTGCTGCTCCCATTGTGGTCGAATTTGCAGGAGCTTTCACTTGGGCTGCCTTTTTGGGTGTTGATGCGAAGTTGACTGCCCTGCCACTGGGTGCTGCTGCTGATATGCCAGCAATCCTTCTGCGCTCCTGATCTCCTGCTGCTGCCAGCCGCCAGGCAACCTCCTTTTCAATGGCCTGCACAACAGGTGAAGGTGTGGCAGCCCTTCATCAAGCGATCTTTTGGTCGACATGTGCCACTCTGTTGTTTCAGGCATAGGACACACTCTTACACTCTAGCTAGCAGGACTTGCCTAGACGTGCAGGCTGGGCCTGAGACTTTCTGGTGCTGCAGTTGATTTGAACCCAAACAAAGTGACCAGCTGCTGCACAGGCTTCTGATTGTACCTGACCAAAGCGCTCCACATCCTGCCATGCATCCTCCTGCTCATAGAACTTCCACAATGGAGGCATCACATCACCGAGCACAGCTGGCCAGGGCGCCGGAGTATGTGCAGCAGTGGCAGCGGCAGCACCACCAAGCGGTGTCCCCGCACCAGCATCAGCTGCAGGAGCACCAGCAGTTGGGAGGATCATGCTGCCAGTGCCGCTGTTGAAGCAATCAGTAGCTTGCTTGGCTGTTGAGACTAGATGCTGCACCGCAGCCGCTGCCTGGCTCAGCTGGGTAGCTGCCTGGCGATAGTCAAAGGCACCACCCAGCATGTACTGCACAGTCCTGCAGCACATCACATCACATGACACCTGGTGATGTGGCACCTTGGAATCAGCAGTGTCACCACCACCTGCGATCAATCCTGACAGGGATCTGCAGACACGCTGGGACAGCTGCAGCCTGATGCTCCTCAAGCAGAAACATGGTTCCGGAGAGCAAAACAACCCTTGGAATAAACGTCTTGGCCTGGAGGCACAACCGGCCAAGGGTTGTGGCATAGAGCAGTCGCTGGCCATGTCATCACCTCCATGCACATTATGACGGTTGTGCTGAGTGACCAAGTTGTTGCGGCGGGAGCAGAGTTGGCCCAGTATCCCTGTGACTCACCTGATGGCGTCATCAGGCTGCAGCTGGGGTGGCTGCTGCCATGATGGCTTTGCTGCTGCCACCTGTTGCTGAAGCTCCGGATCCTTGAAACTTTGCAAGGTGCGCTCCACTGCTGAATGGAGTTCAGGGGGCAAGGGAACAGGGCAGAGCACAACAGGCTCAGCAGGCTGCTGTCGTTCTTGCTGTATTGCAGGCTGATGTGGTGCTTGTTGCAGCTGTCGCTGCGTGGGCTGCTCGTCAGCAGACCTTGGCTGCTGTGCCAGTTCTGCTTGCCGCTGCTGCTGCTTTTCTACGCCTTGCTGGTCCTGCTGCTGCACAGAGATGACCATGGGCAATTGTGGTGCTGCTGCTGGCAGTTCATCAGCTGCTGTAAGTTGTGCCTGCACTGCCTGATCCAGAGTCACTGGTTTGTCCGCCTGCACGGCAGTTGAGGTCTGGGCATGTCTTGCAATAACAGATGATCTCCTGCCCTTCCGTAAGCTGTGCTGCTGGTGATTGCCGATATCCTCTGTTGTTTCAGCCGCCGCCGTAGAAGCTAAGTATACTGGCAGCTTGGCATGCAGCTGCTGCACTGCTTCTGCTTCTGCATTCAGCAGCAGGGCTGCTTCTGCTGTCTGAGGACCAGTTGCACCCTCTGGACCTTGTCTGCCTTGCAGTGGTTGCTGCTCTTGTTGCTGCGCTTCATCAGGACGCACCCAGATTCTAGGGTACTTGATGACAGGCTCAATGTTGCTGCTGGTTTGAGCACCTGTTGCAGTACTGCTGGATGCTGCTGCTGGCTGTGGCTCTGATCGTTTCGCATGCTGCCTCTGCAGGCACCAATGACCTGCTGCTGTTTTCTGACCTAGGGCTGCGAACTTCAGCAGCTGTTGGGTAGGCAGCATTCTTTGGGGCTGCTCTTCATCTTCTATGTGAGGATAAAGCTTGCTATTTTCTGCTGCAGAGTTGCCATCAGATGGGTCAGCTGCATAGGGTTGCAGCCGGCTGCTCACAAACAGCTGCTGCTGTTGCAGCACTTTTTGTGCCAGTTCAGTGGACGGTTGAGCTCTTGATGTCCGATTGTTGTGCAATATTGTACGAGCCACTGCTTTCGTGGCTGCTGTGGTAGCTGCAGTCACCAGCGCTGACAGCTGCTCAGGGGTGGCGAGCAGGGGGGCGCCTGCTGCAGCTGCATGCAGTGATGCTGGAAAACTGCTTGTGATACCTGCACAATCAGCCTGCACCACTGCAGCAGGCAGTGGGTCGTGCCCTGGAGTGATAGCACCGCCAGTTTGGCCATCACGGTGCGGTGCAGCAGGAGACAGCGGCTTCTCTGTGCTTGGTCCTTGCTGTGCACTACCGGACTCAACATGCTGCGTGTTGGTCTTGTCAGTGAGTGCCATACGCAGCTGTCGCAGTTGTGGTGAGCTGTTCAAGTTGACTGCATGTGCGCTGCTTGCAGGGTCAGGCAGATCGCTGTGTGGGTAAAGGTCTGCCAACACCTGCAAAGCAAGGATTGAGGCACTAAGGTACAGCTGAAGGCATTAACGTTACACCTAGCGACAATAAGCTGCATGTTCAACCAGCTGAGCAAGTTGTGAAAGAGTGGTTGCTAGAAGAGGTGCAACTGCATACCTGAAGCAGGTACTGTCTTTCAGTGCTGTCAGTAGGAGTAGTTGCATCTTTCAGCAGCATGTCAAGATCGCCATCCTCAAATGTGCCCTGAAGCAAAAAATAAGGATGAAACCATCTATGATGCGATGCTGCATTGATTGTATTGGCCAGGAACATTCAGGGCACCTGGCTCAGCCTGTTCAGTATGCTGCTGATCTGCCGAGTAGTTAGCCCTGCATCCATCATGTCACGGATGCCCAGAATATTCTATGTAAACAATCTTCCAAACAAAGCTTGCTGCCAGGTGGCAAAGTCCATGGCGAACATCGGGGCCCAACAGAGTGGATGTTGTTAGCCTTGTAGCAACCCACCACATGGCTGGAGCGGCATTTAAATTGAAAAATCTGCGAGCAATTTTCATCTTTCCTGTATTTGCTGTGATTCGTCTGTCCTGCCCGATGTCAAACGGTGTAGCCCGCCCGTCTACTTCCATGGTCCCTGCTGTGCTATTAATCTGTCGCTCTGCTCACCTAATTCTTCAAGTCGTTCAGGCCTTTAGAAGTTGATCACGCCTGTAAATTCCAATATTGTGTTTGTCATCTCTAAGATAGCCCAGAGTGTACCGGAACCTTTCTCCTTGGACATTGCTCAAGATGCTCTTAGATTAAACTGTTGGGGCCCTCACATGAGCAATAGTATTCGTAGCACGTACAGCATTGGACACAACTGAAGCCACACATCAAAACGTCCGCTTGACGTCCGTTTGCAGTACCGTCAGTGATCATGAGAGTATGCTTGATACGGCCCACGGCGGACTTTGCGGGCGACATACAATTCTCTGGTGGCTTACATGGGTTCAGAGCAATGGCAGAGACGCTAGCAGCTGCAGCATACGACGTACACGTCTTGTATTGCGCCTCAAAGGCCCAGCTGCTGTATGAAGCTATGATCAAGGGCTGCATGCCTCAACTAGGTTACAGCCAAGCAGTGGAAGGTATTGCAGTGTTCAGAGAACGTAACATAATACATCACCTGGGCCTCACAGATGTAGAGCAAAGTACAGAGGACCAGTTGACTGAAGCACTGGCGGGCCTGGGAACATCCACCACCAATGCTGAAGCGAAACTCCCGCTGCCTGTACAGCGGCTGTTGTCAGAGCTACAACACCTCATGGGCAACAATGACTGCAACCAACAGCAAAGCTGGGTGGTATTGGATGCAGATGGCTCGCAGGAGCCCATCAACTCAAGTGGCTGCAGTTTACTGGAGGCCTGCACCCAGCATGTGGACCCCAAGAGGATGCTACTGCTAGTGCAGAACATCCACTTCCTGCCACTTGGCCCAGCTGGAAGTGCAGCACGGACTCCTTCTCTGTTGGCAGCCTGGGGTAAGCTTGGCGGCGTCATCTGCTGCTCACATTTTGTAGCAGAATACGTCTGGAGGCACGCTGGGCCTCTTGGACTCAAACAGCAGCAGATCACAGTAACACACTACGCCACTTGGCATGCATTTGGTCGTGGGCCCTTTGAAGACTTTGGAGGAGCAGCGGCACAGAAGCTGCCATGCAGCATTGGCGCTAGCAGTTCCTGGGGAACTCAGCAACAGCAGCAGCAGCAGCGGCCAACAATTGGCTGTCTGAAGCTGACACCTGAGAAAGGCAGCCAGGTGTTCCTTGCCTTGGCACAGCATTTACCACAGCTGAACTTCTTAGCCGTCTGCTCAGACCACAGCATACAACGGACAGCAGCAGGGTTGGGCCTCCCAAACCTGAAGCTCATTCCACCAGAAGCAGATGTCAGCAGGATCCTGAAACATATGACTGTAGTGCTGGCACCCAGTGTATGGCAAGAGGCCTATGGTATGGCTGTGACAGATGCAGTGCTCAGAGGCATTCCTGTAGTGGTCAGTGACCAGGGGGGCGCAGCAGAGGCAGCGCTTGGGGTAGCGGCAGCTGTGAAAGCTGTCAACCCAATGGTGTTACCAGTTGACAATGGTACAGGGTGTCCCAGCTGGAAACGTCGGACGTTTTCAGTAGAGCAGCCGGTGGAACAGTGGATACATGCGCTGCAGCAGGTGTTGTCCAGCAAAGAAGCATACACTGCTTGCAGCCAGGCTTGCAGGGCTGCCGGCCAGGCCCTGCTGAATCAGCAGCCAGAGCTCTTCCAGCGTTTCTTGGATTGGCTGCACACGCTGTAAGGAATGTGCATTTATGTATCTTAAATCATCAATGGCATGGTCATCGCCTGCCTGAGCAAGTATGCAAAGTTTTTCAGGCTGGCTTGCATCATATAAGCAATGAGAAGCAGCCTTGAATTCAGATAATCACGATACCCTCACTCGGTGAGCTGCCAACGGCTGACAGCATGGCAACAACAAGCAATCCGCATGGAATCTGGCAGGCCAAAGCTGTCCCCTGCGCTTCGCTAGAATTCATGCGGAAGCAAGGCGCGGTTGAAAACGTAAACAATGGCATGTCTTGATGCCTTTAGCCTTCAGTCACCGTGACCACTCACAAGCGCAGATCAACACGCGTCTTCCCGGGCAGTCCAGCGCTGTGTTTGCAATGGCCAGCAAGCGGCTTGCATGCGCGATTTTTGGCGCAGCCGTGCTTTTAGCTGCCGTCAATGCATCTGAGGACCATAGCAGTGTCCATGTGCTCGGGTCGGATTTTGATGAGAAGGTCTGTGCTTTGGTTCCTGTCGCTCTCTTTGGACAGTGCACGCAGCATCCGAACTGATGCTGAAAGGCTTTCGCAAGCGTTGGCAGTTTGTTCGGGCTTCGCGAGAAGGCAGTGTGGTGATTAGCTTGATCAGTAGTGGGCTGTGGAGTCTTTTGTGCGCACCTCCAGCACCTCATGCATGCAATGCATGAATATTGCTGTGTGATGATTGGAAAAGCATCACCGGCACTTAGGTGTCCATCTAGGCATGTGGATCTTGTGCACCTCAACATGGAAAAGCAGTTCATATGCACACATTACCAGATGGGGGCTGTTGTGCCTGCAGGTCAGTGACGGGTCAGTATACTTCGTGAAGTTTTTTGCCCCCTGGTGTGGTAAGTGCTGCACCTCTTCCCTTGCAGGTGTAGATCACTGTGCTGCGCAAGGTTGCAAAAGTTGACACTGGGTGGCTGTTGCTGTAGGTCACTGCAAGCGCCTGGCTCCAACATGGAAGGAGTTAGCAGATGCCTACAAGGGCGATGAGAGCATCAAAATTGCTCATGTGGACTGCACCCAGGACAGAGATGTGTGCACAGCAGCTGATGTGAGTGAGGGATTTCTGGATACTATCGCAACAACAGTATTATCTGTCCTGGTGTGCTGCTGGCTTCCGGCTGATCACAGCAAGCAGCTGTTGCAGCCTGTGCAGTTGCCTTCATAGTTGGTAGCAGTTTGAAACTGCCATTGCAGGCTGACACCTGGTCACCTTGCTCCCTGCTGTGCTCTTTGGGCTTTTGTCAATGCTTTCTCGGCGTGTTTTTCTGCAGATTAAAGGCTACCCCACCTTGAAAGTCTATCACAAGGGAGAAGAGGTCACAGCATATAGGGGTGAGTTGCAAGAAGGAGATTGTTGCACATCGCATCAGTACCACCATAATGGAGAATGGGTCTGGCCTCTGAGCTGCTTGTCCGTACCAATGCAACAATGCATGTGCTTGTGCAGGCTCAGTTCATCTGCATCAGCATGCCTGTGGTTGCCCTAGCTTGATGTGCACGTTGTGGTGCTGTTGTGCTATGCTTCCACCACTTATTTATGTCCATGCTGCCCAGCTGTATCCTCTGTTCTGCTAGCTGTTTCTGCTAGCTGTTTAATTGTCCCGGGAGATCCACATTCACCGCTGGTGCATGATTGCTGCAGGTGCTCGCGAGCTTGATGCCCTGAAGAGCTTTGTGCAGGAGACTGCTGATGAACTGTTGACAGAAACCACCGAGTGATAAATCCAGAGATGGTCTGCATGTATGTTTGTGCGCTAGGCATGCATCCTGTTGGCGTAATTTGTGTCAGCCGCTTATCGGTCTGTGGTTGGAGCGCTTATGGGTCTGTGGGTGGATGTCGTGACTTGATGGCGGGAGCGTGTTGCCAGACAGCGCGCATGCCGCTGCTCGTTGTGCCATCAGGCAGCTGAGTATAGTGCACACTTTCAGTAGGATATCTAAGCTTATAGACACGTGATATACGCAAAGCAGTGCGCAAAGCAGAGCAATCGTTTCTGCACCCAACGGTAACAGCCGATCCAGGAGAGGAGAGTACAGAGACTCTGCAACTGCTGTTGAAGTCAGTTTGTTGCAAATACACTTATTTGCGACAAGGCTCCACGCTGCCGGTGAATAAGTAGTTTGTTGATCGTGTTGACTTGTGCGAGCCAAATCACTGAAAGGTGTCAGATACAATTGAAGTATGGCATCATGGAGACAGTTCAGCGAGACCGTGAGCATACCGCAAGTTGCTGCAGCGATGGTCAGTACATTGACCTATGAACTCGGCCTCAGAGACCGGGCTGTCTGACGCTCGTTCAGGCGAAGCAAAAGTGGGGTATGAGTATGGAGAAGAACTTCAGGGCCACTTCAAATGCTCGTAATGAGGCTATGTTTCAGGTATGTGTCAGAACAGCACAGGGGCTTCTGCAGCACATCGCAACGTGCGAAATGCACAACCACCTGGCTGATGCTCCAAGAGGCTGTCGCATATTCTCTCACAACGTCATCTCACACTTGCAATGCAGGAGGCCACAAGATTTGCAGTCCATCTTCGCACAGGTGATATCTGTATGTGGTTGGGTGCTTGCAGCTGCTGTCTCATCTATTTGCAATCATCTGACAGTACTCAATCCCTGCAGTTGAAAAGGAGCTGGCGCAATGGCAACGAGACATTGAATGTGAGTGTGTCAATGCATCTCTGCTCTGTGGTCTGTGAGTAGGAGCTGTTGGGCCGCAGCAGATTCACATTGACACAGAAGCACGAGGTGAAATTAGAGTGTGCACAGGTGATAAGCATGTGAACAATGCGTGCTGCCTGCAGCCAGCTTTGGCAACATACGGAACATCATGCTTTCGCCCCTGCCTCGGGTGTATGAGGAGGGCCACAATGGACAAGCAGTGCCCAGTGAACCAGAGCCAACCATGGTGGGAGGTGATGTTCAGGTTGAAAGACTCACAACTGCTGCTCAAGAGACAAAGAAAAGGCTAGATATGGAAGTAATACAGCCCATAAAACAGTGGATGGTGGCATACAGGACTATAGCAGTGAGTGGCTCCAAGCTCGTGCGAACTCAGCATCCATCCTCCTACTGCATATTTGGCCTGTGCGCATGAAGTGCATGTTTTGCGTCAATACTGCCTGCTGATGTGGCCACGAGTACAGCCGTTCGCATGTGCAGGCAAGGCAAGCTCTATCCCCTAGCAGACCAGCAAGGCTGTGGGCAACACTGTATGATCAATTGGGATGTTTACGTTGTTGTTGACCGCAGGAGCGCATGAAGCGGCTGGAAGCTTTGCGATTGGAGCTTGACTCAAGACGTAGAACAGTAGCAGACCTGCAGGGCCGCTGTGAGCGTGTTCGTGCAAACCTAGGCACAACCAGGGCACGAGGGGAGGTTGACATGGAAATTACATTACGCAAGATGCAGCACAAAGAAGACAAGATGCAACGTAAGCAGGCAGTTGCTGTCATGATGCAGACTGTGGCTGTTTGACAAAATGGTTTGTGGCTTCCATTCAAAATGGGTGACAACTGCAACTCTTGAGAGGGACAACTCTGTTGCCTAGTTGACCTGTCTGCAATGCTCACATCAAGCAACCAAACAGCTGGCTGTATATATGTCCTTGGTTTTATGTTTTTATTGCAGGTACTGCCTCTCAGTTCCAGGAGATGGAGCTGACGGTTTACAACTCGCTGTTCACTCTCATCAAGGACACATGCGTGCTGCGTGACTATGCTGCTGCTGCACTGCTCATAGTCAATGTAAGTCACCTGGCCACATTGCATGCCAGCCAATCAGTAGTATCTACCCGCTCCAGACAAGCGGCCCTTGCATGCCAGCCAATCAAACATGCCAGTTGTTTGTTGCTTCAGTGTGCAGCTGATGCACACATCTCAAACTGTAATGATTACACAATTACCCTGTTGTCCACAGACCGCACTTGCAACGTGGCCCAGTGTTATGATAGGGTGCTTGATGAAGGTCTCAGCATGACCAGCCTGTGGTTTTTCACCCTGGCCTTTCTGCCTGGTTGTGCCCACCAACGAACAGCGATCTAATCAGCGACTCCATCCATGCCTCGTTATGGGCCTTCAGCACCTCAGTGCATGCTTTTGTTTGGCATGATTGTTGGCCTCAAACAATCACCGTCAGCTGCCATGCTCTGGCTCAGTTTTGGAGCCCCCTGTGTGTATTGTTCTACAGGAGTGCTTTGCAACTGGCTATTCCTCATTCAATATGGAGCAGGTGCAGTATGTAGCAGCAGCAGGTGGTTCATACCAGGAAGCCAACAAGTACGACCCCAAATACACAGTAGAGGCAGCTCCAGCCAAGGTGTGTATCTAGGGCAGGGCCAAGACAAAAGTAGTTCCCTGCGACCCTTGCATTTCAATGCAGCTGACTTACTCTGCTGCTGCTTGATGGGTGATTATCAGTACAGCCGGTGCATGACTGTCCCAAATCATGCTCCCCAGGAGTTGATCATTATTGCTAGGATACTGACGTGCACTGTGAACTTCAACTTATCAGAAGTCAGTGCCAACTGGTATGTTGTAGCAAGTGGCATTTACGAGCTGGTTGTTGCCAACGTGTCGCTGTTCACCATTGCTTTCTACTTGCAGCAGGTGGTAGTCACCCATGATGACCAGTACTACGACTACCAAGGGCAGTACGCTTGAAGACTGTTGAGAATAGTTATCACCACAAACAGCAGCAGCGGAGCCATTCAGCATTGATGACAGATATCGGCCCCAGCTACTGGGAGCATTATTGTACAGGTCGAAGGTGTTTGCTGTCTTCTAACTACATCTGCAAGGTGCCCTGAGCCCGTTGAGTCATTGTGACTCAACAGTGCAGCAGGTGTTGGAAAATATTGGACATGAGCACTGCCAGTGTTTGTCTGCGTCAGAGAAAGGCACCAGGTCGATTGCAGAAGCAGGCTGTAGTTAGTAACTGGCACATGACTCAACATGACGCTAATTGTCATCAAGCGACGGCCATTCCCATAATGATTCCCACAGAAAGCATGCTCCATAAAGAGGTGATATGTCAACAGCAGCAGAGGCATGGTGTGTGATGGTGTCACTAAGCTATCTGACATATAGCATGTCACTTTCTTCTGTGTTGTTACATATGGATCAAGAGTCTCATGACGTGACCTTCAGCCTGGGGGTGGCCACAGCTAGCAGATGCCGTACATTCAAGGAATTCTGTCCCACTGAAACAGATTGCAAATGACCGTTGTCATGACTGGCATTCAGCAAGCAGGAGCTCTTCGTGTAAGAATCCCATCCATTTGTAACTTGCTCTTCTTGAAGAATCCCACTGGTGGCACCTTGTGCCGCACTTTCAGGCGTCCAGAATCCTGATGCTCACTGATTGCCTGATGATGGTGCCACCATATAATGATTACATCCAATATGCTTGCCAAAGCGGGAGGCAGCCCTCTGATCGATCAACCCAGCTGCAATTTGCAAATGGCTCAGCCTGCATTACGGTAATGCATTTGCCAGCATTCACTTGGCAACCCATTAATTGAACCACATTTGTAACACTGAGGATTCACAGTCAATGTAATCGTCAGATATTATACATTGTGCATCACAGTGTGTTTATATTCAATATATTGATAACAAATTGATGATATTGGATATAGTATATTATATTAGATATCTAGGAAGGAATATTACAGGGAAAGTGTCCAGCTGCTATGCCTTCGGGAAAATTGCCACTGCAGCTGCCAAGTTGGTGACTGGCACACCAACGTTAGGCCACCATCTAACCACGGGTTCAATTCACTCATATGGGGCTTCAAATCACTCAATGAATTGAACCCCATACCTTTGCCCTAACCCCTGTGGAGGCCTCCTAGGAGCCCTGGTGGATGCAGCTGTTGTCGCGCACCTGGCACTGCGCTCTGAAATGAACAGGTCTTCTGCACGAGGAATGTCCTATCTGAGATAATGCAGCAACAATAGCAGAGGACATAGGCAACAAGGCATGTACACGGTTGCCACCAGCCTCTCCGTGGATACCACAGGACAATTGGCCTTGACCCACAGGCGAACAGAAAGGAAGCACATTGCTTTTAATGGTCATTTAAGGATATTCTGCATGCTCGGGTGTGGGTTGAAGCGCGGGAAGTGTCCCAGCAGATATATCGTCACCTGGCAGATCATGATCTGGGTCCTGATCATTCCATCCAAGATCAGGGTTTCGCGCCTTACGCCGAATCAGCCCACGTACAAGCTTTAGAACCTGAGCCCCATATGACCACGTTAGAAGCATCAACAGTGCAGCAACTGTGTGTGGTTTTTGGGCGTCTCCATGTTGAGTTGAGCAGCACTGAAACCTTCAGAGGCCAGCGTCGCTGGAAGTGCTGCTGTAATTACGCCGTGCTCCCGCACACCACAACGGCCACTGCCCAAGGTTTCTGGGCCAACCACACCCGAGCAGTATCCATGTCCCCAGCAGAAGGGCCCCAGCGGTGGTACCCCTAGGCAGCCTTGAATGGCCGCTGTCTGTCCTTGGGAAGCTCATCAGCATGTGGTACGAGCTATTGACTGTGAGAATGCTGGTATGAGGTAAGCAGAGGTCTGGTCAGGCACGAGGTTTGGCATGCATGTGCAGCAGCTACGCAGCATGCTGGTCAGCAATGTACGGCAATAAGCAGCATGCTGTGATCGAACAACCGGAGTACAAACAGCAGAGACCGCCCTGACCAGGCAGGCACACCCAGCAGGGCCTGCTGATGCGGTATGAGGTACAACGGTAGCTGCTGTTGGGGGTTTTGCATATTGTTGTGTCGACCGCATCTCAATTTCTGCTGGTTCACCATCAGATGACTCCTTCCAAACACAGCAAGTGCTTGATCACCCTACTTGCACAGAGACTGTCACAGTCTTAGATAGTATCTGAGCAGCAGTTGGGTGCGGTTAACTTGGCACTCACACTCTGATCAGATCTGCGCAATCGCTTGATTATCGAGCATTGCGGCACAAGCAACATACATAGGGTCCAGTACATGTTTCAAACCATTCATCCTGCTGTGCATCAGCATGCTTGCTAGGGGGGATCCTGGCATGCTTGAAGCCCAAACCCGGCAGCAACACAAGCAACTACAGACAAGTCAGCTGCCAAATGCATGTGCTGAGCAGTGCTGTGTGGGATGGGATATTCAGCATCATAGTTGACACGCAGCGACAAAAACAGAATAAAAGAAGTAGGCAATCTGTACGTTCTGGGAGACAAACTTTGGACATTCGTGTGCCTGATGCACATGTTTGCAATTTTTGATTTAACCAGGCCTGCACCAGCCTAGGCTGCCTGCGTATGGGCTCTGGCATCCAACCCTGTGACAGGAGGCCCTGTTGTTCACACTACGGCCAGTATACCAAACCGGGTATGCATAGTCACTGTCACAGGTGTGCTTCTGATACAGGGGACTTCCCACATGTACAAGAGGTAGAGTCATGCAACATTGGATGATGCAGCAGAACTTTTTGGAAGTCAACATTGTGCTGTGCAAATACATCTACAGTTGGAGTAGATACTGGACGTTTCAAAGTCAAACCAACAGTCCCAACCATAGCAACCAACTACAACAAAGATGTAATAACCTACAGATCAGCATGAACCCCATACAAAGCAATTCCCAAAGAGGCTACAGTAGAAGTTGCTGTGCAATAATATTGCCAAAAAGAATAAGAATCCGTACTCTTGTACTATTTGGTGGAATCTGCGGAGAAGGATTCCTGAAATGCAAGATTTTTGGAAGAGCAACAGACGCTACAGGGGTCACCTAAGTGCTGAGCTGGCAAACTTTGCAGTTGTCAGCCTGACCGGACGGTCCGGGACTGACTTGCAACATGTGTTGCTCTCAGAGCACACAGCGGTTGTTTGCTTCTACTGCTGGTGTGTTGGCTTGACCTGTCAAGTCATGTTGCTCTCAGTGGCTGGTGGTCTTCTTATGATGAGACATGTACGAGTCATGCAGGAAACATGGTAGGTTCATACATGTCTCATGCTGTTCTATACAATACAATACAATACATCCTGAGGGGCTTACACCCTCCCCGGTCCTAGACCTGCGAGCTATCATGTAAGTCGCTCATGGGGCTTTGTAATTGTACCCAGTCTTGAATCAGGACGATGTCGGCAGCCGAAGCTACCCCCAAAGTTCCGTCAATTCCGGCAACTTGGGCAGGGTTCGAACCCACGACCTCAACATGTGAAGCGGGTGCTCTAACCACTGCGCCAAGCCAGGGCGAGTTTAACGTCATCCCGGGTTCTATGGTTGTTATGATTATACGAACGTTCGTTGGTCACAATATGATGCACACACTTGATGCCTGCAATTGGCGGAAGGTTGCTGGGGTGTGGGGATTGGGTAGGCCAAATACCCACTGGTCATTGCAGTCTGCATGGCTGGATGGTGGATTGTTGGACAGTGTTGTCCTAGCTGGGTGT
>JABEVS010000399.1:0-59840 GCA_018290735.1 Coelastrella sp. MACC-549
ATGTGCTCCTACCCAATCGCCCGACTCTGCTGGGGTGTGGATCGAAAGTGGCTTGAGAATGTACTTAGTCACCCTTGTCAAGATGTCCCCACCTAGGACTCTACGGAGGCCTTGGCTCTCGGCATTGTATGGGAGGGGTTCTCGGGTGGTTTCCCCCTTCATAATTGAGATCGGATAATCATGCACTCCGCCTTGTCCGAAAGTGGATTGAATTCACTGGGCAGATTTGAGGCCCGGGGCCGATGGCAGTAATGCTATGGCTGCAAAGTACTGATTATTATTATTGTGGACATCATTCCGGGAAATTCAAACAGCCACATTGTTTGCATATGCTGGATGATAGGTTGAATTCAGACTGCAAAAGTAAACGAAAAAAGTCACTTACTTGGGAGCGCTTGACCGTAGTCCACTGCTCCAGACATTAGCCAGAATATAGAGTCCAGTTGATGTCCATCCTCCAATGCTCACATGCATGCAATGCAAGGTGATCAGTTCACGAGCAGTCATGACTCAACTAGCAACATGTCACCCTAACCTTGGTCTTGCCGTTGGACCGCTACATACCAAGCTGCGCAAGTCACTGCTGCCATCCGCCATCATAAATCACCTGGCAAAACCAATTGGAGCGTCAGCACGTCTGATATGTGACCATCGTGTAGTCTAACATGGTCATGAGGTTGAGCACAGCTACCAGCGATAGGTCCAGCATCAGCGGCAGACCTCGCTTGAGAATTGCTCCGACTGCAGTATTCACAGTCGGGTTAAGACTAAGGTAGTACAGATACAATGCAGGCAAAATCAATACAATGTGTGCTTGGCACAGGTCTCATGCCTCGGGCATGGTCTTGATCATCCGGCCCCGGGAGCCCGACTCGCTCGGCGAGTGCCGGTGGAACGGGCTAGTCTGTGAGAGTGGACCGCATCCCATGAGTCATCCGCTGGCTCGTGCTGGAATTTAGGGGGTTCATTCCACCGACTTTGTACCTTTTGATCACAAGGCTTTCTCCAGTCACCCCCCACTGGCAGGCATCCCCAGACACCCCCAAGCAGCAGGTAATAGCATGCAGGCACTATATGCTGGATGTGCCAGTGGCATTCGTCAGCATGTGCATACTTCAAATAGACTGCGAGTGCTGCATTCTGCCAAGTTGCCTCTGAACACTCTGCACGATGCATATGGCCCATGGCATGCTGCATGTCTATGTTTCATACACTTGACATCACACTGTGCACCAATGTTGCAGGCAATCAGCCTGCTTGTGTTTAATTAACTCTAGACGTTGCACCGGGTCATGACTGCTGCTATGTGTGGGTGCCACACCATGCCACACCATGTGCTGCTGTTCAAGGACGGCCTAGAGCACTGGTCAAAGTGCTTGCTTACGGCACTAGATACCAACTGACCGCAGAGATTGACAGATGCAAAGAGCAATGACGAAGGCCCAGGGACATGGCTAATAGAAAGCCGGGTTACATCTGCTATTCAGCAACATGACAAGCTGCTGCATGAAAATCTGCCACAACTGCTGCTGGCTCAAATCCTGCTTGGGTAGAGCATGACACGCACAACACCACCCAGGCTCTTTGGGGGAAGGTTCTTCCTGAACTTAGCCCTGCAGGCACAGAAGGGAAAGCAACACCAGAGACAGTTGGTTCATCAGCATGGTTGAGAGCCGCAAGCGAAACCATGCTCAGCATACCTCTAGTGTGGCACCACCACATCAGAAGCAGCTGTGCTACAATCCAATACTGCAGCCCCGACTGCAATTGACACACATTACCAGCTGATCCGACTCTACCATGTACTGCTCATTGACGCTCTGCTCCCCCGTACAACATCTACTGTCACCAAGAATGCTATGGTATGAGACACAGTCAAGTACCCTGTAGCCAGGCAAATGTGCCCAGGTGCGCTCAAAATCTAGGTTTTGTAAGGACATCTGTTGCCACCTCGCTACTGATGCTGCTGCTTCTACAGTGACCACAACTACAGCAGCAGTGAACGCTGCAATGTGGATCTGCCACAGTTGTCAGCTGCCTCTCCTGCATTCTACTGATTGCCATACTGCGCTCTGCAACAGCCAGCTGCTCGCCGGCTCCTTGCAGACAGCATCACTTGCAGGTGATGATGGCAATGCTCTGCTGTGCCTGCTGCGCTGTCACCATCCGCTGCAGCTGCTCCAGCAGTGATGTGCATTTGCGCCATGAGGAGCTTCACTGTTACTGCTATTGGTGCTGGTGCCAGTGTTGACAGCGCCATAGCACTGGCTGCAAGTATGTCTGATCATGATTGCAAGACACTGTTGTTGTTATCGCCCTCGCTTATCACAAACCCAGGGTGCTCACTGAGGCTGTCACTGCTGTTGCTGATGATGCCGACGCCCTTGCTGCTGCCGCAGGATCAACATCACTGCCCAAAGTCCCTGTCACTTAGCAGACTCCATCTGCGTAGTCTATCCATGCCACCACCTTGCTGCTCTCAGCCGGTAGCAGATCGCAAGCTAACGCCCGCTGCATGCTTGTGCAGGATCCCGACGTTGCTGCACCCCCATGCTATCCTGTGGCCACATGCCTCACCTGAACACTCCTGCATTTCCGTGTGCACGTGTGAATTTGCCCCAGATGACGCGCAGGTGGCTGCCCTTCTTCTCTGTGGATGCCCTGTAGATGTAGGCGATGCGCTTGCCCAGGTAGAAGTCGGTCTCACCCTTGGAGACAACGCCGTCCACCTTGATCAAAGCGGTGTGGTTGTACTGGTTAGCCTTGCTACGCTTGTACTGCATGCAGCAGCGACGATAGCAGCATTGGAACAGTTGAATTAGCCACACTGTGGGGATACTAATCTGCTGCTGATTGCGGCAGGTGAGAAGCACCTGCCAAGACTAATTGATCTGTTGATGCTGGGGTAACTTTACTGCAGACTGTACTGCCTGCGGAGCCCTGAAATGATTCAGCCAATCAGCTGCTGGCCTAGGAGCGTTGCAGCAGTGTCTGCTGGCATGCCCCATCTGCTTGTCAAACGCTTGCCCAGCGCTGGTTGAGCTTGCTGGAGTTTTGCCGTTGAGAGGCGCACTACAAACTGCGGCCCGCTTTCCATGCAACAAAGACCTGGTCTGCTTGATACATGCTGATGTTGCAAGCAGTGCCAGGCAGCTGCTCTGCACTGCCTGCTGTTCTGTGGCTGCCAGATACGCAGCTGCAGGATGCTCGCCAGGCCTGACGTTTATACTGCAACCTCAGAAGCAGACTGAAGATGTAGCTTCACAACCGGCCTCTGGATCGACCTGGCGTTCTGTCACGGGTTATGATGGTATGCTGCTGCTTTGACCAGCGCCATGCCAAAATGGTGCGATAGCAGAGGTACTCACGCCAAGGATCTGACCCTTCACATACAGCCTGACTGGCTCTCCGCCCATTGTGCCGAGGTGCTAAGAAAAAGCCAAACTGCGGCTGCCGAGCAGAGGCGCTGAGCTTGACAGACTCAACGCTAACACAACCTATAGGCTGCAAAAGAGGGAGGACATGGCGACGCCGAGCACTGATGTCTGCAGAATGGCCGTCGAAAAGGGCTGGGTTCAGGGTCCAGTTCTTGCGCTGCATTTGTTGATTTAGAGGCATGCAGATGCGCTATATCCAGCAACAAGATGGCCGAAGACGGAACTGGCTGCATCTCTCTTTCTGTATCAACCACGGCCCGCATGTGACCTGCTCGCGCGCTTCTGCAGGGAGCTGTTTCGCTATTACGCCCTTGCAGTTATTCACAGCCAGTGAGAGAACAACTCGCAATGACCTGTGTGTTGACGTATTGCCGTGCCCACAGGTGTGTGCTGATCGTAACCTAGTGGGCAATCTTTTAGCATCCTCAGAGACAACTCATCGTGGACTTTACTACAGTCGTAGCTGAGTCTCCATGTGCGCCGTTGTTGCCGAGACAGCTGTTTCAATGGGTCAGTATACGTAAGTTCAGTAACGCCTTGACAGCTCTGGCAGCAGCAGGTGGTGCTGTTGGTCTGCTGGTGGCATCCAGGGCCATGCCTAGGTTGTCTGGTCGTTGGCCACCAAATGTGTTTTACTTTGGTACGCCTTAAGTCTCTTTCCCCTGCAGAACCCCCTTGTAGTACACAAGGTTGCCCTGCTGTCAACAACTGCAACTAGTTATGGTAGCAACTGCTCAGTCGTTGGCAGGTTCAAACATCATCACATTCAGCAGTGTTTGCCCTATCGCACGCCTCCTGCCCTGCACCATGGTGCGCTTTCTTTTCTGGTCCTGCAATAAGTCTGCTGTTACCAAAATTTGATCATCGTCTGTGACGGTCTTCATGCTGCCCAGTGACTGGTAGTACGTGACCTTGAAGCCCAGGGTGATCAGCCACTGCTTCCTTTGGCGATGCCCTTCACACACACAAGTTTGGCACAGCTGCTGCACCATAGCACCTCTTGCAGCTTCATCAGAGCTATTGGAACCGCGGCAGGTAAAAGTGATGCAATCAATGCCACAGGTTGAGATGCTTTGGTGAATGCGCTGTCATGCAGTGGCGCAACAGCTGTGCCAAAGCCATTTGCAGGAGGCTTCCTAAGCACACACGTGATGCACGGAGAGTGTGTTACTGACAGGAGTGATGCGGCAGCAGCCAGATGGCTGACTACAGCAGAGCCTGTTGAGGAGGGCTGAGATGAGCAGCACAAAACAGCTAGCTGGCTGCAGCCCCGATGCATGCCGTCACTGCCCCCTGTATACGCTCTACAGGGGCAACAAGATGGCAATGGCGTTGGGCTCCTGCAGGAGCTGCTCAGCTGCAAGGTGCCATTGCAACCAGGGGCTATATGTCAGTCTGCCTGCCTGCATGGCTGGTGGTCATGCTGGCTGCAGTTGACATACAGTTGCTGAGCCGAACATCCTGCACCGCCACCTTCTGACATACTAAACACGTGCAGCTGGCTCATCGTGACTGGAAAGTATACACACGGGAGGGGCCCTCAGATGACAGCTTATAGCCAGGCTGACAATGTATGCCAAGTAACTCGTTCTCCAGTTAGTGAGCTTATGGACCCTCCGTGCATCACCTTCGTGCGTCCGATTGTAAGACATTTCATCTTCTATGCTCAATCTCAACAGATTCTTATGCAGCATCCCTCAACGAGTTCACATGTGGTCGTGTCACAGCCCGCCAACCCCACTCTGCAATCTTTCAGCACCAAGTCCTGCCTGTATTCAGCCAGTGGTCACCTTTAAACCGCTGTGTTTAGCATGCAGCCACCGAGAACCTCATGGTAAAACCGCAGTGTCAGCATCAGACTCCCATGCTCCTTTGCACCTTGGTGACCCAACACCAGTTCTCCGGCAGCAAGAGGACGGAGAGATATGGCACGGTCAGATGCGCAGGGATGAGTACAGTTGGTTGTCGAACAGAGGGCCTACACATCCGGAGGTGTGTTACTTGATGCTGCAGCAGGATGTGCAGCAATGCACAAGCAAGTGTAACTCACTGCTGTTCACTGACAACAATCTCAGAGTGGCTGACGTGCCACGCATGCTCGACCTACAGGTGTTAAACTACCTGAAAGCCGAAAATCAGCACACAATCAGTTGCCTTGCTCACACCAGGGAACTGCAGCTCAGCATACAGCAGAAGTTACAGGCTTGGCAACAACCAGCAGCAGCGGCAGAACCCGCGGGTGTACAACAGCAGCAGCATGCACAGTCTGCTCAGGGTTTTGCATGTAAACCAGCAGCAGGTCAGCAGCACCAACAACATCAGCTAGTGCAGCCTGACTGGCTAGCAGGTGCTGGGCATCTGCAGTACCAGCAGCATACGCAGTTTGGCAACCCTGGTGTCATTGTAGGCAACTACAGGTTCTTCTCAACACCAGCACACAGCAGCAATGGCAGCCTGCTGCACTGCAGAGCCACAGTAAGTGCTGCTGCTGCTGCTGGCCAGTCCACTTGCAGTGACAGCTTGCAGGTGCCAGATGCACCACCTCCAGCACCAGCAGTGATACTGTGGACTGAATCTGGCAGCAGCGGCAGCAGCAGCCTGCCATGGAAGCACAGCCGCAGCCGCATTCATAGCCTAGCAGCCTCTC
The DNA here is from genome assembly GCA_018290735.1 of Coelastrella sp. MACC-549. NCBI lineage: Eukaryota > Viridiplantae > Chlorophyta > Chlorophyceae > Sphaeropleales > Scenedesmaceae > Coelastrella > Coelastrella sp. MACC-549. The sequence continues at coordinate 6,085 of JABEVS010000399.1, forward strand.
CATGTGGCTGTTACATGGCTGTTACTTTCACAAACAACATACACGGTGCATGTGGCCTGGCAGTTGTGGACTGCAGCACGGGCCACCTTGCGCTGCAACCAGTTTATGGCGTGGATGGTCCAGTGCTGTGGCTCAATGAGGCGACACCAACACCTGCTGTAACAGACAGCCGGGATCCATTTGCTTCACAGAAGCGGCAACTGGTGTATGTAGCTGATGATCACAGAGAAGTGTACTGCCTGACCGTACATGACAAATATGATGAGGGTTCTGCACCTGATAGCAGCAGCAGCAGCACTATTGGCGGTGTAGAGGTGACAGCTGCAGCAGGAGCATCGGCAGCGGCTGGATTGCCGGTCTCTACTCCGACCCTTGTCTTCAGGGACCCCCAGTGTGTGTCACTGAGCATTGCAGCAGCAGAAGGTCACACTTTCATTACGGTACTTGGAGCTGATGGTTTGTTGCGGCAAGTGCTACGCTATAGCGGCAGCAGCAGCAGCGATGATATGAAGCAGCGTGTTCAAATGCTTCCAGACCAGGCAGAAGCCTGGCAGGTGCTGGTACAAGCCACGACCTTGGCTGACATCCTTGCACAGCAGCCAAGTGCTGCTGCTGGCAGCAGAAAGGGCCTGGCCTCTGATGGTGTTGACTACCACGCTGCTGCTGCTGCCATTGCTGCTGCTGGTGACAATGATCCAACTGCCAGGCTAGCTGTCACTTGTGTGGGTGACTTAATATTTGCGAGACATAGTTGTGCTGCCCTGCCACAGGGGCAGCTGCTGCTGGGGTTCCAGCAGCAGCACCAGTGTGAGCAGGAGCAGGTAGGAGAAGTGCAGCAGCTGAGGCCACAAAATTTTGCCTGGAAGTTGTTGCTGCCGGCACAAGATGATCTCTTCTTGGAGGCCGTGTTTGTGTGCCCTGTAAGCCAGCACGGCAGTGGCGGCAGCAACAGCAGCAACAGTGCTAGTGCTGAATTCCAACTTCTTGTTCTGGGCTGGAAGCGTCTCAAGTGGCGGCAGCAGCAGCAGCAGCAAGGGAAATCATCAGTAGACAGCAACCTATTTCAATCACAACAAGAGCTACAAGTGCAGACATATTTTCTGACGCATGGCCACCCGCACCAACGCCATCAGCACCACAGTAAACCACTACCAGCACTTCAACTGCAATATACTTGCACACTTCCGATCCCAGATGACTACTACGAACTTCATGGTGCCAGCTGGAAACCAGGGGATTGTGAACTTCTTGTTGAGTTCAGCTCACCTGTGCGTCCCAGAAGCAGAATGACTGTCAATATACCTCAGTTGGCCCTGCAGCAGCAGCAGCAGCAGCAGCAGCAGCAGCAGCTGGATTCAGATGCAGCTTGGCAGCATACTGGTGCCATGGCTGGTGCAGCATATGCAGACAGGCAACCGGCCGCAGCAGCAGCGCAGATAGCACAGTTAGCAACAGCACCACCTGGGTTCTCTCAGTCAGATTATGCCACCCTGCAATTTGGTGTAGCATCCAGAGATGGCCGCGTCATGATCCCCGTGTCACTGGCTTATAACACGCAATCAACTCAGCTGCCAGCCAGCTGCCTGCTGCACCAACACCAACACCACCAGCAGCAGCAGCAGCAGCAGCAGCAGGTGGTGGTTGCAGCAGACAGCACTGCTCACAGAAGGCTCCTGCTGTCCTGTTATGGGTCCTATGGCATCCGTGAGCGTGCCTGCTTCAACCCGGAGCTGCTGCAGCTGCTGGATGCCGGCTGGCTTGTCGCCATTGCTCATGTGAGGGGAGGTGGCTGGTGCGGGAGAGGCTGGGCTGAGGCCGGCAGGGGCATCAGGAAGACAAACAGTGTGCAAGACCTGCTGGCTGTAGCTGAGGCTGTGCATGTGGTAGGTGTGGGGGGCAGCTGGCCATGCCATGGTATGGGATACCTCACTGACCGACCATGTGACAAGCAGACCACTGGTTGGTGGCGGTACAACTGTACTGCTGCTCAGCAACATGTGTGAAAGTGACCCACCCGCTGATATATTGAGTGACATACGTGCTGAACATATCTCTGAGCAAGGAGTGCTGCGCTGACAACCACAGTCTCAACTAATCAGCGTAAAAGCGTAGTGAAGATGTTGGAGTCTTGCTGCATGATGCCAACATTACATTGAGGAGCACCCAACAACCCATACGCAAAGGCCAGCACGGGCCAAACCCAACTCATGCTGCTGGTTTATACTGACAAACCCTGATCCAGTCTTGTGCTGGAGGATCATGCAGCAATGTGCAAGCACAGTGCATGAGTGTGTCATGGTGTGTCTTGATGAAACCTTTCAAAAGTTCATGAGCTTCTGTTTTTTGCCCCTTCTGCTTGGTTGCTGCTAGTGGCGTCCTTCTGTGTAAGGCTTCGGCATGCAGTCCTCAAGTCTGCACACCGCCACTGCTACACCACAGACCACACTCATTGTGTGATGATCATCTGCTCCTTCTGGATTTGTGAGATTCATGCCACCAATCTTTGCCTGCTGCTGTTTGTCCACCACAGGCGGGCCTTGTGTCTTCTGGTGGTCTGTTCATCCAGGGTTCATCAGCTGGTGGCTGGCTGGCAGCATCAGCTCTGCTGCAGCAGCCGGAGCTGTTTGCTGCTGCCGTGCTCACAGTGCCCTGCCTGGACCCCCTGGGGCTGCTGCTACAGCAGAATCAGGGGGGGCTGGAGTTGGGAGCAGCAGCAGATGATATACATGTGAGCATGAATGAATTTTTATCATGAAATGCATTGTATACAGCTGCTGCTAATGGAACTGAACTGAATTGTATTCTTGGCACAGTGCTGGAGTAAGTGGATTGGAAGATGAAGCATCTAGCATCAGTTGTCGTGCGAGAGCAAATGATCACACAGCAGGGCGGACAGTACTTATCACCCGTGCCTGTTCAGCACTGTCAGCCTTCACCATGACCCAGTGGCAAAGCGTCCAATGCCGGGCTCAGATGAGATGCCCACCATGCTTCTACCTGCTGCCAGTGACAGCTGGCTGCAACCACGCGTCTTGCAGTATGACGGCCATGGTAGTATGGGCAGTATGAGGGCCGTCAGCGGTTGTCTGTTGTGTGGTGGTGGCCACCGTGACCTTCTGTCTGCTCGCTGTGTCTGAATGTTGTGCAGGTGTACGACAGCATCAGATCATGGGCACCATATGACCTGTTGGAGCAATTGGTACACCCTCATCATCATCACCAACAGCAGCAGCAGCAGTCTGGTGCTGATTGTCCAGGTCAGCTTCCTCATGTGCTGATCAGAGCAGCACTGAACGATGAAGAGGTTCCCGTCAGTGACCCCATCAAGGCCTTGGCAAGGTTGAGACGCTGGTACAAGCTAAAGTCCCAGCAGCAGCAGCAGCAGCAGCAGCGTGCAGCACTGGAGGCACAGCCTGGCAGTGATTCTGCACCTGAAGGTGATAGTAATAGCGGCGACTTGCAGTCGACAGAGTCATTTCTGCAGCACAGGCTGCTTCTGCTGCGTGTTGTGCCTGGTGGGCATCTTGCTTATCAAGGATCAGTCAGGGAGTCGGCGCTGAAGCTGGCGTTCTTGTTGACTGCGGACAGGAGGTAAACAAGCTCCAATGATGCCAAACGCCATGCACATGTGGCCACTGCAGCAGGACACTGCTGATTGACTGGTGTGCACATCGCTCACATCGTGTGAGTGACCCGATCATCGGGTATCGGATACTTGTAGAACTCACAAGTCACATGTTCTGCTTCGGGTTTGCTTCGCAACTCGCGAAGCAAGTACGGAGCAGACCAGTTGGAGTCGGCTTGAATTTGTAAATGTCAACCATATGGTTGACATTAAATAACTATGCATAGTTATTGGAGACATTGAAGATCTTTGATTAGTACCTAGCCTTTATAAAAAAGCTGGCTAGTGCAACTTTTCGCCTTTTGAGTTGTTGATTTTCTTTTTTATATTTCTGGCATTGTATGGGAGGGGTTCTCGGGTGGTTTCCGAATATGTGGGTGGCCAATGTCGCCACTGTTACGAAATGCATGATGCGGTTTGACTGATTGACCACGCGTAAAACCAAAAACAGGTATTATCCGTATGACTGAACCACAAAGACACTATCAAACAACGTGGCACGGTCGTATGAACCGTTCGTCGCTATGATTTGTGAGTTTGAAAGGACAAGGTCCATGGCAACCGTCCAGGGGGTCAATGAGAACCCCTTGTGCAGTGTCTGCACACCAGCCCATTTGGCGACTTGCGCTAGTCTGCACAAAATATTCTTGCCAGGAACTGCAGCAGATGGGATTTGTTGTCAATCAGCACCTCCCCTTCTACCAGAATCAGCACCTCCGGAGGTGCTGATTCTGATATTCTGATTGACGGATCCGTCTCCGTCAACTGAGTACCTGTAATATTTTATCAGAAAGCAGCAGGCCCGGCCTGGCAGACATTCCAAAAAGCGTCCAAGAAGAATACCTGGCAGCAGGGCAACCCCGAGTTGACCCCACCACCAGTCATAACACTGCTACAGCACTTGCTTCTGAGAACATTGCCAACGCGGCATCATCTGCCTACCCTCTAACAATGCTGGCGACAAGACCACCCCTATGATGCAGACATCAAAGCACAGATCAAATAATGTCCAACCCCAGTTTTTTGGTACAACCACCAGGACCGCCAGTACCGATATCTTATTTGACAAAGCTGCAACCCTCATCATGCAGATGCCAGTGTCAGCAACTTGTCCTGTATGGTTGCAGATGCAGGGAATGCAATACCCCAGTTACAGTCACTGGACTGAACATGCCAGGCTTGCTTGGTGTCTGATGCCAGGCTTTTTCAGTGTGACCACACCACATAGCCACCACCAAACAAAGGCAGCGTCAACACAAGCAGCAAAGTATGCAGCGGCGGTCCAGTACACATGCAGTGACAGCTTTTTCTCTTATATGGTGTGAATACAGGACCGGTTGTTCAGAACAATACCAGTGGTCAATTCCCACACTGACAGCTGCACAGAGACGTGCTGCACAGGGACCAACAGGGCTGTTGCTCTGTGTCACTGCAAAATTGGTCCAATAGAGACCTGCTGCCACAGCATGCCCACTACCCCAAATGTACATAGCAGTGAGGACCCACATATTAAAGGACGTTTGCAGTCCAGAATGCTCGGTGTTTGTTTTGTTAGCAAGGTGATGGGTTCAGCCACATGCTGACACTGAGTCAGCATACCACCAAGGCCACACAATCCCTTCACCACAGCTTTAAAGCTAGCTTTGGTATAGAGCTGTAGGCTGAAGATGCGTTTCTGTGGGAACAATGATCAAGAGCAGGTACACAGCATCCCTGATGAAGTCAATTCATGAGCTGAAAACCAATTTTTAATTGACAGATCGTGGACAGCACCACAGCCCTGCTGCATGCCCACTGGGGGGACAAACATGAGCCCCAGCACTGAACAATAACAATGTTAACAACACATTGCATGTGCTGTATGCATGCACAAGATACCAGCAACAGCAAAGAAGGCAATAGCAGGCTCAACAGGCACATGTGGTGCCCAATTGGATGCTTGCAAGCATCATGTGCATGATGCACAGAACCAGTGTCAACACCAGTCAGACTGCAGCTGCAGCACCAAAGCATACCATGACAAGTGTTGTTAGGGTTGACATCTTGTCATCAACCTTCTGGCCAACCCCACCGCTGACCAATATGACATGACCAACAGATGGCTCTGCATAAACCAGCAACTTGTTAGTTAGCACAATGAGTGGCCTGCGCTGGTGACCTGGTGCCTGCTTCAAAGAAAGCCAACAATTGCTGGTATGGCATGCTCACATTCGTCTCATGCTCCTTGGAGTGACTACTACCTTGACTTTCTCCCAGGCCAGCAAAGTCACCCCTGCCACACCATGTTTGACTGCATGGAACACTGCCACAACACAAGGGCTGCACCACACATGTTGTTGGGCATGCACAGCTGTTGCTAGTCTCCCTGCTGTAAGTGTCCCAACTACTGCCACTGTTGCGTGTACCCACAGTCCGTTGCAGATCCATTCCAGCAATACTTTGAGCACTACTGCACGTCCCAGAGCTGTCTGCACCGCCGCTACCATCACTGCTGGTGCTGATCCTGCCAGTGTTGGAGTGGCACCCCAGTGAATAACCAGTGCCCGATTCACTGCTGCACTTGTCTTCAGCCAACACTGCCTGGGCAACACACCTCAACTGCAACCCGGCCCATGGCACTTGCTGCTGGTCGCAACCACCGCCCGGCCCCTGATCATCATGCTGTTCTGGTTCCTGCAGCAGCTGCAACAACGCCGGGCTGGTGGGGAACCCAAGTTCATCCCTGTCAGCAGTCACTCTGCGTGCCAGGGGGCTCTGGGCTGGGCTAGGCAGCGGCGGAGGGCTGGCCAACACCCCACTAGCACTGGTTAGACCACAGGAGGACCCGTGACTGCTGCATGAAGGTTTGCCTGCTGGATGCAACAAGGTTCTGGAGCTTGTTGACACAAAAACTGGTGTTGTGGGCTGATCTACTGAACCCTCTGATGTCATATCTGACCTTGCTGATACTGGCTGCTGTTCATGCTGCTGCTGGTTATGCTGCTCTAGTTGTGTTGCCACCTTACCGCGGCCTGTCTTAATTGACAGATCTGGGGGTTTTATCAGGGGCAGCACCACTGCTGCTTCTACCGCTGCTGCTGGGGTCGCTGCTGGAGGGAGCAGGGAATTAGTCAACTGCTGGCAGGTGTTGTTGTTTGGTACTTGACCCCCAGCAGCTCCAGCTACACTGCTGCTCTCTGGTAGCCAGCTTTCATGGGCTGCAGCAGCAGCTGCTTCTACCACTGCAGTGTGCTGATGCCTCACACCTGCTGGTCCTAGGATGTTTATTGCAGCTGCTGCAACTGCCGGCTGGCATGTACCAGAGACACTTTGGATGTCATGGCCAAAGCTGCTGCCTCCTGCAGGTATCCCTGTTGTGTGTATGGCGCGAGGCGGCAGTGCAAGAATCTCTGAATCGTTCCTGCAGCCTGCTGCTCTGCTGGTGACCCTCAGCCCCAGCCCCGCTGTTACTGACGATGATGAATGCACCAGCGTAGCACTCGTACTGGCTGTTGTAGCTGTGGTGCCAGCTAGAGCATGGCCGGGTGGTGGTACTGCACCAGGCCCATACGCGGCATGTGACAGCTCCTTTAAAGGCGATGATGCAGCACAGCCTGCAGCAGCTTGCAATGCAACAGGTGACAGTAGGCTGGTAGTCAAATGACAGCTGTTGCTGTTCTGCTTTGATGACCACTGGCTGCTTATAGCTGAGATGCCAAGCATCACATTGGGACTAATTATTGCTGTAGCTGACTCGTCTGCATTGCTCGGTGGCGGTGTACTCGGGGCGAATTGTGACATAGTGTAGTCTGTCTGGACTGTTGACAGCATTCCACATGTGCCTGGGCTGTTGCAGTGGGCTGGGGTGACCGCTGGCTGTGCGAAGCCTAGGCTGTAATGCAGCTGGGACCCATGGGAAGGCCTGTGCAAGCTGTCACTGCCATCTGCTGCTGACGGGCTGCTACAGATATCATCGTCTGAGACATACACACTTCCAGCCTTGGTGCTTCTTCCCTTCCAGTCCCTGAGCGATGCCTCAGGCCGCAGCAGAGTGGGTATCTGTTGACTGCTGCTGACCCCTACTAGCTCACTGCCCAAAATCAGCTCTTGAATGCGCCCTGAGGTTGCAGCACGCTTACACCTAGGTGACCGCTGTTTTTGAGCACATTTCGTATCACCAACAGCAAGCGCAGCCGGCCCGGCTGCATTGATAGACCCAGCTGACCAAGGGCCATCTGCTGACCCTGTTTTTAGCTGGCGTTGACGTTTGGAGCCCAGACTTAGCCATATGACGGCAGGAAGCAGAAAGGCAATTAAGTATATTATGGGTCTAGCTATTGCTGCCACCCAGAGTGCGAGCTGCGCCTCGGACCACACGTGTAAAAAACACGTCAGGCCGCAGAGGATTGCACCAAGATATTCCATAGTAGCTGAAACCATTCATAGATGCCCATCAACCTGCACGAGGCCTGGGTTGCTTTGTTACCGCATCAAGAAAGCAGTACCAGTCGTCATCGTGTTTACAGCATATATACTAGGTATCATAGTAACAACGTTTGCAGTCGGTCCAGTGTACAGGCCGGCAGTGCAGGCCTTCGAAGGTGATTCAACTGTGCTTGTACCGGACAGCTTTTGCAGTCAGGGTTCGGCAGCTGCTTGTAATATAACTGCATCCACAGCATTGGATACCTGTCCTTTGCCATTTGTGGTGCTCATCAGGTGCACGGCTCGATCCACTAACAAGATTGCCTATGAAGGATCAGGCAACTGATCCAAAGAGTCTCTAGCGCACAGTGCTGCGCAAATAGCGCGGAGTCAACTTTGATAATGCACATTTGCTGTCGTTTGCAAGCGTAAATCTGATGAAGCATGGCATCGATCGAACAACTTATCAACCTTGTACCCGTGTTCAGGGAGCAGCATGGGGGCACAAAGCATGCTCTGCGCAGGCCCTGCAGACGCCCTGCTCTTCAAATTTCAACGCTAAACACTCTCACGCTGTTATCCTCTCCGCATGACGCCAGGCAAGCCCTGTGCCCACCACCACATAACCAGTCCACGCCTTCAGGCGCCCATCTCAGCCTCCTGACACCGCCAGCATGCTGGCACCATGCAGCACTGACCCACAGCTGTCTGGCACTAAACCCTGAGTCTTTGCTGTCACCGACCACAGGCACCTCCACGGACCAAACCTGCACCTGGCCATCTTCAAACCCGACTGCCAACAGGTGCACTGCTGCTTCAATGCTTGAGACCAGGCCAGCCGCAGCAGCCGCAGCAGCAGACAAATGCTGTGGAGCGAGTGCAACTGCTGTGACGCCAACAGGGAAGGCTGGCAGGGTTCCCACTGGCTGCTGACCTGGCATGCCACTGCTGTCAATTGCCCAAAGCTTCACTGTCTGATCACGTGAGCCAGTCACAAAGAACCTGCAAAGGTCAAGTTTGCATGCATGTCAGCAACAACGCAGCATCACAGTTGGTCACCTGCTGTCAGTGCACCAGTCGTAGAGATAAGGCCACACACAACAGCACACAATTACCACCCAACAGAGAGCCGGCATGCGCATGAGTTGTTTTCAGTGGACGCTGCAGTCTCTGCTGGTGGAACCAGCTGACTAGGCTGCCACTAGCTGTTGTGACCCCGTGCGTGACAACAGCACCAGCATGAAGCAGTACACCTGACTGTGATTCACCTGTTGTCATGTGACCAGCTGACACCCCAGATGATGCGGCTATGAGCCTTCTGCAGCCTCACAACTAACTCAAATCCACCAGCGCTGTCAGCTGCAGCTGCTGCTACAGCGTTGTTGGCAGCATCTGCTGCACCGCTTCCTCCGTCCTGGTCTGCTGCTGTTGCTGTCGCTGCTGAGAATGCTTCAGGTACCCTCCACACACTGAAGCTTCTATCTCTAGACCCAGACAGCAGCAGCCTCCCGTCAGGTGAGAACTCCAGCTGTGTGACAGTTAAGGTGTGGCCTGGCAGTTGAGCCACAGCTTTCCAACTTCCAACCTCCCACACCCACACAGCAGCAGAACTTGCACTCTGTGCCTTGCAGGCACTGGCGATGATCCTGCCATTGGGAGAGGAAGAGACACAGAATACGTCATTCCCATGCCCATACAACTTCCGGATCTCTGGCCACAGCGTGTTCTGCGCCAAATGTTCCTCCAAGGGCGGACCACTGACCACACTAGGCACAGCACAGGGTACAAAGTCTGGGCCCTCGTTATATGCCTCCTGTCCAAACCCTAAACCCCTACTGCTGCCTGACTCTGAACCCTGGCCAGCAGCATTTCCTTGATCCTCAATGTACAGGGCTTTATTGCTGAGCCCTAGGGCTGAAACTGAGGCCCCCAACGCCCTGCCACGGCTACCATCTTCACCGCTGCTGCCTCGTGCGGCTGCTGCTGCTGACATGGCAGCAGCAACGGCAGCAGCAGTTTCTGCTGACTGCATTGACCTGATTGCTGTGAGGGTATCATAAAATGCTTGTGGAGCTTCGAACACTCGGAGAACCTTTTCCTCACTGCCACTGACATACAGCACTGATGGGCGAGACAGGGATGCCACACTGCTGCTGGCATTGCTGCTGCTGCTGCTGGGCTGCAGGGGAGTTGCTATTGCTGCAAGGCAGCTGAAGTCATGCCCATGAACCTGTTTGCAACAATTGGCAGTGCAGAAGCCAGGGGTTTCAGCATGATTGCGGGCCTAGCTGCTGCCTCTCTGGTACAAATCTCCACCTGCTGCTCCGGCACAGATGCGATGACCCATGGCAAGAAGCCTGGCAATTGTGCTGAGTATGTTTCCATGTCAAGTTTATGCTGCACATGCTTGCAGGCCTGCTCTGTGATGAGATCACGACGTGACTCACACACACTGCCATGCAATGCACACAACCCAACGGACATCACCTGTGTGTTGAACAGACACCCTATATCCCAGCGTACCTGTGTTCTTGCCAGCTCAAACCAGTGTCCCTGATAGCCAGTGAACAGCCTGGCAGTCTGGTCAGAACCAACACTCTGTAAACAGCCACCATCAACCCCCCAGCACAAGTCCTCTACTGCCCCATAATGACCACCCAGCGCGTGCCGCGGCACCCAATGCATGTTCCTGCTGCTGCTGCTGCTGCTGCCAGCTGTGGTAGCGCCCTGCTGCTGCTGCTGCCACAGGTGCAGCGCCCCAGTGAACCCGTGTGCCACCAGCCAGCTGCCCTCGGGACTGAAAGCCCCGCCATAAAACCCCAGACAGCTGGCACCGGCATCTCCAACTGCTGCTTCAGACATCCACAGTCCACTAGGCTTGTCATGACACCACAACATCATGCTGCGGTCTTGACTGGTGGTCAGCAGGGTGAGCTCCTGCCTGGTAGGGGGGCTAGATCCTGCTGCTGCTGCTGCTGCTGCCTCATCAGCCGCTGGCCCATGTGGGCGCCAGGTGATTGTGTGCAGCCAGTCCTCATGACCCACCAGCAGGGCCTCTAAAGACACCCAGTACGTGCTGCTGCTGGTGGACAAGTGAGGTCGGGGAGCATAGCGAGTGATAAGCTGCCGCAACACATCCGCCTGGCTACTACTGCTGCTGCTGCTGCCGCTGGTTGCTTGGGATGTGGTGCCAGCGTCAGTACGAGAGGCATCAGTTGTGATGCACCAGATGCGCCCATACCTACACAACAATCAGACGCAGCAGCAGCAGCAGCAGCAGTGTTGTGCGCTGCCTGTGGTGAAGCAGTGCCTGTCTTGGGTCTGAGCCCAAGGGCCTTGCGGCCGAACGGGTAAGTAACAACTACTACTTTCACTGTCTTGGGTCTGAGCTTTACACTGTCACTCCTGCTGCTGCTTACAAGTGCCACTGGCACCACCACCTCTCTCAGCAGACAATGCGCCAGACACTCACTCACTCCCTGACTCACCCACTCACTCAATCACTCACTCACTCACTCATCAAACATCTGATGAATCACTGTGTGTGTACCTTCCTCCCCCGCCCCCTGCCCCCCCAAAGCCCTCACCTGTCTTGTGCAGCAGTAGCCAGCAGCAGTGACACCCGGTCCGGCCCCTCACAGCCTGATGTCTCACACACTTCAGCAAACGCAACACCCCTGATCCAGTTCTCATGCCCCTTCAGCTGACATTGAAGCATGAACCCAGATTCCTGCAGTACTGAACCCCCACTGATCTGCTGCTGCTGCTGCTGCTTGATCCCATCACTGCTGCTGCTGCTGGCTGACTCCTGAGGTCCTCGCACAAAGAGCCTCACTGTAGAATCTGTGCCACCCGTAGCCATAACTAACCAGTCTGGGTGTTCTGGCAGCCTGGCCAATGCAACACAGTGCTGAATCTGTGGGCCAGTTGCTACAGGTGACAGCTGCTGCCAGGCTTCAGGACCATACTGCACAACTACAGCTGCATCATCTGCTGCCTGTTGCTGCTGCTGCTGCGGCTGCTGCTGTCCGGCAAGGTGGTTGCACTGCCAGAGCTGCAGCTGAGGGTCACCTGATGTGCTGGCCAGCAGGAATGTGTTGGCGTCTATTTCCTGCACAGCAAGGCTGGTGACCGGCGTTCCATGAGCCTGCAGGACACATCACCACAGCAGAGGCAGCAGTGGCAGCAGTGGCACAGTTATGTGATGGAGCAGGAGGACCAAGGGGAGAGCATTGCTCACGCCCAGTCAAAAAGGCAACAGCCAAGGGTACAGAGCCCTGAAGCTTGGCAGCAGAAACTCCATTCCAGCCACTGGTGGTAAAATTCTCTGTGGTGTCTACCTTGCATCACACACCATCAGGCCTACAGGAGTTTTGAACAGTATGTGTGTGATATCCTGCTGACCAGTACGTGCGATTTTATGCTGCTGAGTGAGGTACCTTGAGTTCTGTGATGCACCTCCAAGGGGGTGTGTGCTGCTGACCGTACCAGGCCCACAGCCTGATCATGTTGTCAGCAGCACCAGACAGCAACAGCGACACTCCAGGAGGGCATGCTGCATACACAGACACAAACAACACAGCTGAGCTGCTAGTATTGCCGCATGCCCTCATGCGTGAGGTGCCTACGAAGCCGACAAAGCTTATACCCAAGGACGTATGTCAACTGGAGCCTACAGGAGCTGTATTGGTTGCATGGGTTGCATTTTCTGTTGCCTGTTTCGCAAGGTGCAGATACGTGCTGCATAATAAGCATGATATTGCACAGTGGCGACGTCTTTGCTTTGTATCTGCTGCTTTGCTGGACTAAGTGTGATCTTGAGCTGCTGGCACCTGATTGTGGCAGCCACCTCACACAGTTGACTTGGCCTTTGTGCCCTGTTAGGGTGCCAACGACAGCAGCTGCCTGCATGCAGGATGATGTGAGATGGCGTGAGTTACAGCTTTGTGTGCAAGCATACACCAGCACACTGCCCTGCTTCCCTTCACAGCATTACTGCTATCTTCCGGCTGCTGCTGCTGGTTACTCTTGAGAGGAGGTTTAGGGGCCTCTGCCCCCTTGCAAACAGATATATTGCTGCAGTCTGGTGGGCGTCAACGAGACAATAATGTTGCTTGGAGTTGGTGGTCACCTGATGGTCGTATATGCAGACAAGCCAGTGACCTCCATAGGCAATCAACCCATTGCTGCCCCAATCTAGTGTGTTGGCCACCCTGTTTACACCAACGGCAGTGAATGCCGGTGTGAGCTGCATAGTTCAACTCACAAACAGCCAGTACACAGTTGTGGGGTTGAGTGCAGATCAACAAACGTCAACGTGAGAAAACCATGTCAGTGTTGGTTGCTGCCTGTGGTTACACAGGATGCCACAGCTCTAAGCAGCGCGCTGAGCAGCGTTCGAAACAGAATGCTTTGGGGGATCTTAACCTCATCGATAAATAATGAAACGGCATTACACGAGCTCCCGGCATGTGGCTGAAGTGTAACAGGCAATCCTTCTGGCTGGCTTGCCGAGCCCAGAGACAAACACGACCGTAGCTACTGCTTATCTGCAGTGTTAGCATATTTCTTTGCAGGCAGCCATGTAGTGCTCGAGGCAACTGACACAAGTTGCAGTCTGCCGCATGCCGGCCCAGTCAACGGATTGTGAATATCCTTGTTCCATATGATCTTTTGATCATTTACAGCAACTGCTCTGTTGTCAATTTAGCTGCAATTTGGGTGAGCAGGCAACTGTACGTTTACTACAGCCTGATAAAATCTCACTGAGCTAGTAGCTTGCACTTGCAGCTACTGTCAATGGCGCCAAGACAGCAATTAGCAACAGATCAACCACTGATCAGTGCCTCTGATGAGTCAATAGTCACTGCGATAGTATTTTGGGCCGGCAAGCATATACCAGCTCCCCTGAAGTAGTAAATGGTACCACTGGCAAAGCCCCTTGCAATCGCCTTGCAAGGTCATAGACTGCGCAATGGGCCCAGGTAGCTGCATTGGCCCCCTATGATACAAAATATTCCGGCCTTTTCTGGGGGGGGTCCTTGGAAGCCCAACATTGAATGAAAAATGCCCCCAATACTGCCACCATACAGTGCACCACCAGCTGCTGATGCGTTGTTGTATGTGCAGCGGCAGGCTTGGCATATGTCTCACTCCAGGCTAGCCTCCAGTGCTGTAGTATATGTCATAGATACTGGCTCAAGGGGGATCCTGGAATGCAGTGTGTATCTTCATCTATCACCATAAGCTCCCCTGTTGAGCTCTCTTACTGCGGTGTTCTTCAGTACCTGTCATGGAAGCATTAGTAGCAGCCATAAATAGGTTGGGGAAGACTAGATGGCAATGCAGGAACCTCAAATAACACTCAGGTCACCAGTCTCAGGTATTTGGAATAGAAGAATGTAGGCAATACGGGCATGTTTTCAGGCAATGGCTGCATCTACAGGGAATACTACTTGACGTGTGATGTCAATGCTTGTTGGTGGCTGCAAGAGCATCAGAGGTGTGTATGCTGTGTCCACTGAACAACAACCGCCACAATGTTGTTGAGGAACCAGTTCAGTGCTGTTTGGAACCACCGTGGTGGTTGTGGCAACAGAGTTGAGGCACAGCAGGTGCGGGCTGGCAGTACCTGGTATGAGCTCCTTGGCCCTCTGACCTATTGACTTGTGACCCAAGGTATTCACTCCTGTCTCGCCAGAGGGCTGGCCTGCAGGACCATGACACAGGACCAAGTTGACCACCGTGACTGGTGGTGGGCCATTCAGTGATGCCACGGTGGCACCCATTCATAACTAGGCCGCAGAGTGATTGGAATACAGCTTGAATTGGTATGACGCTAGGCCCCTTGACAAGCTTGCACTCGACTGCAAGTGGATGCCCACAGCAGGTTCTCAGCAACTTCGGTCAAACCGCTTGAGCAAGGCTTGCTGTTGTCCCTGCCATGCATGATGTATCTTACATGAGCGAGTTGTTCACCGGCACCAGCATGCAGCACACTCTACAGACAATGGTTGGCAGATCAGGTCAGTGACCAGGGTACTGACCTGAGGCATAGGTGCCAGCATCCCCTGCTGTTAAATCAGTTGGGCCTGCTTTTGTGGCAGTGCTGCTGCCATGTGTGGCCTTGTACTCTTGTGTGCCAGGGATGTGGGACTTCAGCCGCTCAGATGTGGGGCCAGTGTTGGAAGAGGTGTAGTCGCCATCACGGTCAGCACCTGCAGCGTCACACACGATGAAAGCGCAAGCACTGCTTCAAGGCTTGGAAGTCACGTTTGTGTTGTGATGGCGCCATGCACAGCACTGTGAGAAGATTATGATGCAAACAAACTACGGCAGACAGCTCCGAGCCTCGGAGCTGTCTGCCGTAGTTTGTTTGCCATTGCATGGCATTGAGGCAGTGGCATTGCTCAACATATTCTGCTGAATTTGGCTGGCTGCAGCAGCTGGGACGTTTGGGATGTATCTCATTCTGCTGTCCAGTGCTATGACAAACACCATTGTGTAGTTTTTGCAGTCCCATGCTATGGGCCACAATAGGAGAGATATCGTTGCAGAGGGTAGAACACTATTCTGGCTGACTTCAATGCAGGGGCCCTCTATTGCAGGGGGCATGAAAGGCGATGCCAGATGATAACTGTTTCAACCACCTAATCGATGCGCATGATCATCCACTGAATAGTTCAGCTGCGAGCAACCATGTATTGCCACTGGGAGCATTGTCATTCACCCCACTGATAACCGATTCTCAGCAAGCGGTACTGATCCTGCAATGCAGTGCTGTGGTGGATAGACTGTGATCCTCATAAGAAGCTGTTTATACACGTTGGAGTTGACAATCAGGCTGTTGTGGGCGATCCAATCGCTTGCTCGGAGCAAGGCGCGGCTGCTTACCCTGGACATTTGCCAGTGACCTCTGCACTGTTTTGTCTCCAAGATATTCCTTGCTCCCAGCGTCTCGCTGGTAGCCCTCAATACCTGCAGGTGGGAGAGATCACGTTCAGAAGCAGACTGCCCAGCTGCTGTGTGGATTTCAGTACTGTACTGGATATCAGTGATATCTATCAGCAGGCAACCCATGTTCAACCATGACGGGCCCTGAGCAAATGTGGTAGTGATCAAGAACTGAGGTATAGTTTGCTCACCTCTGCCCATGCCCTGTTGGAGATCTTGTTCCATTGGGACACCAGCTTGCAGTCGCTGTCGGTCTGGATCGGGATTCATTTCCGGTTGCTGCAGTGGATGCGAATGACAGAAAGTGCAGAACATATCACTTCTGCAACAGTGCAATGGGTAATGCACATGCAGAACCAACAAACGGGCGCGTGACGTGATCACAGCTTATGCCGCGCAATGCCGGGCTATGCGTCATGACAGCGTCCTACCTAAGCCACGCAACAATAAAGTTTATTTGTTGGTTGTACATAGTTTAAGAGCTTACCAGATTGAGCCGCTATCACAGCCGCAGTGCCAGTACAGGCCTGTACTGCAGTGTGCATGTGCATGTTACAGCCTAGGCACACTCGTACTGCAGCATTGCATGCCCTATGACTGCTTCAACAGCTCCGACCTGGAGTCCAGGTCAACCCTTAACCTCAACCGTGTGGGCTCCTCCGAGGGAACGAGGAGCCAATCTGCTTGCACTCCGGAGTGCAATGGGATCCGATCATGCATGGTGGTGACCATGTGATTCAGAATGAATTTGACACATTCAGCGACGATGAACGAACGAACATCTGCGCTCAGAGTATCATTGATCAGCACACACAGCAGTTCATGGTCCCTTCTGGAGTCAGCAAATCGCCAGCAAGTAACCACCACGGACGAAATTAGTGAGTAGGCTCGACAGAGCAACAACCTCCAGAAAGAGACAAGCCGGCACAGGGAAGTCTGAGACCTGCTGCAAGGTGCAAGAGCCTGCCATGGATTGGCAGGCCATAGACACGCAGCAGTTTGGTATGCAATACTATGTAGTGCAGTGTAGGAATGAACTACCTGTATGACACAAAGCCTTTGCAGAAGTGCCAAATGGCATGGGAGCAGTGGTAGACCTTGCAATGTATGATCTGTCAGATGATAACAAGCTCTGGTACTGACTCTGCATCACTCAGCAGGACGCCAGTCTCGTCAGCTCTGTAGCAATTGCGGTCTGCCTCTGCTGTCGCCACTCCATAACCAGTCTCAACATCTGCCCATCGGAATCCAGTGCTGAGTCAGGACTTGGCTGTACTGTCATGTCTACCGCCTTCATCTCCTGCAAGAGCGCTGTCAGTCGAGCTACCTCAGCTTCAACATCTTGCACAGAAGTCTCTGCAAATCACAAAGATTGACAGCATGTTCACTCATGTCACAAATTACCAGGCAGCAGCTAGCCACTTGTCAAGCCAGATCTTGCTGCCAGCAAATCATCACGCTAGTACCGCCGCTGTGCAAATCAGTCTGGTGTCAGGCACTGCAAGGTTCCTTGGCAGGCTATTGCAGGCCCTACTGTTGAAAGGCTCTGGTGCTGCTTTAAAGCTCCAGGGCTGCTGGGCATCAAAGTCATGCCTGTCAATGGCTGACATCTTCTGTGATGGCTCGTCAGCCTGCAGAGTGCAGCAGCCATAATGCCGCCACAGCCTTGGAGGAACACATGCAGCTGCAGGAGATGCCCTGGTGTAGGTGTGGTCACAAGGCTGACGTGGTGGCCCACTGTCATGCACTGCTCAGTGAACAGGAACCCACACTATGTACTTGTCACTGCGCAACAACAGGCTGAGGGGACTCCACCGTGTTGTCAACATTGCTGATGCTGCTGAGACCTGACTGGCCGCTGGTTCTAACAGTAACGGTGACTACTACTCAGTAGTTCAGCATTGTCAGGTGCTTTGCCTCCTTGAGCTATATGCTGAGCTAAGAGCACAACTGTGCTCATGGTCTGGGCCAGGTAGTTGACACTTATCATCTGCAGTGACTGCAGGCTAACAATCCGCTTCCCTACTCTTTCAGCCTAGTAGCTCACCTGCAAAAACCCATACTGCAACACAGCTCTATCCTGTGGCATGTTATCATGGTAGATGTTACAAACCTCCTCCCCTGCCGCCACATCAGCTCCAGCTTTCCAAACCACACAGCCGTCTTCCAGTCCTGGACCACAACTTGGGTATGTGGTAAGGGTGTGTTTGCAGGAATTGTGGTGGTTGGCCATGTCAATGAGGGGAAACATCATGTCGCCAAATTGACTGTTGAACAGTCTTGTTTTGACCTGTGGGGTTGTGCAGCGCCTATCAGTGCAGCTAGCAACATATGTTCCCTCAATGACAGCTGTCAGCCGCTCACTGAATGGTGTGCCTGACTCCACAATGACAACGCATTGCAAGCTTTGCAGTGCTGATACTGAGAGACCCCGCATGATGTGCTGCAGCTGCTGCCACTGGTGCACACCGCATGAGTGCAAGTCTCACCAGGCTCATGCTGTACCGCAGATCATCTAAAGTCATGTCAGCAACCATCTCAGCAGGCGATGGATCATCGCCCTGCCATCTGTGCCATGACTCAAACTGCTTTTGCAGTTCCAGTGTGGCATTCTCCTGCAGAAGGAATGCACATGGAGCCATAAGCTACTAAACATGCTGGCAGATGTCTACAACCTCAGAACAACAGCACAGTTGTCTTTAACAGTGCAGGCAAAATGTACGTCTCGTAGTTGTCACATACTGGATGCAGGTGCCAGTGCTTGTTACAGCCAAAAGCAATTGGGTCTGACAGTTGGCTCATGTGTGTGACTGCCCAGACAAACACTAATGCAAAATAGGCAGTAGGTGATACCAGCCAGCAGGTCACACTATGCAGATTCAAATTTCAGGGACTGTGGAATCTACTCACCAGTGCCTTGTTCTGGATGAGTGGTAAGTAGCTGGCTGGTAAGTCATAGTATGACCGCACCTCTGATCTGGCAGGCAAGGCCTGCAGGTAAGGCTTCAACTTGGACTGAGTCATGTTGCGGAGTTCCTGCCAGAATGCTGTAGCTGTCATCTGCATACAGAGGATGGAACAACAAGTACAATAGTATGTGCTGACTGCTGCCAGCACAGTGCATCTTGCTTTCCATTCTGACTTTGAAGGGTTTGACGCACAATCACCTGGGCGATAACCTGGCAACTTGCTGTAGTGCTGCGGCAGCACTGATGCTTGTTCCCGCAACTTCCAGACCTGTGAAATTAGGTTTTTGGTTCTAGCCCAACAAAAGGGACTGTAGATTTCTCTCACTACTGCTATTGTCTCGTACTCATTGTCGAGCTGGTCGCCCTTAAACATTGGTCCCAGTGAGCAGTTGCCACTACTCATCCGCTATGCACACACTGTGTGTGCAGTGAGTTATTGGCCATATGTTATTAATGCTACCATCCTCACCCACTCCCCTCTTGTATGGCCCTGGAAGCAAATCTTCAGGGGTACCACAGCCAGCTCATCACCTGAGCATCATGCACATGTTCTGAAACGTCAGTCCAAGGTTCTGAATGCAACCTGCAGCTGAAAG
This sequence comes from Coelastrella sp. MACC-549, assembly GCA_018290735.1. NCBI lineage: Eukaryota > Viridiplantae > Chlorophyta > Chlorophyceae > Sphaeropleales > Scenedesmaceae > Coelastrella > Coelastrella sp. MACC-549. The sequence continues at coordinate 25,632 of JABEVS010000399.1, forward strand.
TACAGCTGTATGCAAAAGGCTTCTGCTACACGGATGGCAGTATATGACACCCTGCCAATGGCTCAGCATATGTTTCTCTGGTTTGAGAAGTAGCTGTTGTCATGGTAATTACCAGCAGTTGCAGCACCCCCCGGGGGTCTGGGCCATTCAGGGAACAGCATACCTTCCTTGAGATCACGCAGAGCAATTGTGTGTCTGCCGAGCTTGGCATCACTGCGTACTCCAACATTCACCTACAAGTGCAACGGCATCAGACTGTGCATTCAGTCACAAACACTGCACATCTGCATTTGTTTGCAAAGGTTGCAACAACACAACAGATGCGTTGTCGATCAAAATATTGACCTCTTGGAATATGTTGTTGTGTTGTAGCCATACACTGATCATACTTGTTAATGGCGTTTCTGTGGCACATGGTCGTACTTCAGCAACTAAGCCATTGCTCTTATATGCACACTTCCCAGCAGCAGATACGCAGGCAGCTACTTTCGTCACTGGTGATTATATGTAGACAGCAACACGTACCACTCCCCCATGGCTCCTGATCCAGCTGATCATGCTGTCTGCAGGTTTTGTTGTGCTGCCATGCTGCTGCGGCATCGCCGTGCCAGTGGGTGACAGCTTGGCATGAAGCACCCAGGCAACCAGCACAGCGCACAGGAACAGCACCCATGATGGTGCACAAGGCGAAGCAAGCGCTGGCCGTTGCTTGATCCGCTTTTTGTTTACAACCATCAGTAAAGTCTAAGACCTTCTTGATTGCTCTGTGCATAGAACATCCGCATGATGCTCTGGAGGTGTGAAAGGGACCCCCAGTGTTGCTATTGAATGCGTGAGAACATAGCTTTTATTTGAGTTGTGCGCTTCAGCCTTTGAGACTAAATATGTCGCAATCGCGCGATAGATGGACGGGACGCATAGACGAGAGCAGTACAACCGTACAAAAGTTGGTAATGCACACCAGGTGGTTGAACGCCAATGGATGCGCAACAACACAAATTCATTTGCCAAAAAACTGCCCCATCATGTGCCCCTCGTCACTGCTGCTGTTTAACACTACTATCACTTTCAACTGTCTGCCAACATATGTCCCTCGATGAAGCTCCTTTGAGCAGCAGACAGTGTTTGAATCCTAGTCGCCTTTCTCGAGTAGCCCTGAAACATACGCGGCCTACAGAATGTGGTGGCAACAGCTGTTCCAACCTGTAGTCTCTCATTCCAGGTTGAACATCACTTTGATTGCTCCTGTTTGGTCTGCTCGCGCTGCCGTGTCAAAGCCCTTTGCAACATCACTCGCTGTGAACTTGAACCTGTGAGTGATGAGCGGCTTCACATTCACACGCTTGCTAGCCATGAGGCTCAGGCATAATGGGTATGTGTTGGCATACCTGCAACACAACAGCCACACAATTAGGGGAGAGTTATGTTGAAATCGTTTAAGAGGGAACATTAATAGGGAGGCTGAGACCAGATTATACCCTAGGGCCAGGCTTCACTAGTGTTGATCTTGAGCAGGACAGCAACTGACTGCCTGTACAGGGCACAGACAGCGGACACTGTGACCGCTACTTCCACACCAAAGATTCCCTCCTGCAGCTCCACAGGCCACCTGTGTAAGGGTCATACGAAGGATTGTGTTGGCCCAGCCCTGACGTTCTGACAGAGGGACTGCCTACTTCTTGCTTTGCCCTGCAGCAACCCACCTAAAACTCCCCAGAAGGTCAATTTCTTTGCACGTTATGAGCGTTGCAGGAACCCTGACTTCCTCAGCACCCATGCCAACCAGAACGATCCTGCCACCAGGCTTCACCGCAAGAATAGCTGCCTCAAGGGTCTGTTGCAACCCCACACAGTCTATCACAATATCTGGACTGCATAGCCGACTAGGAGCTGCACGATCACAACCTCCTGCAGCAGAGGTGCCAGCACCCTCTGCACCCTTCGCAGTTGTAGAATGTTTTATGTTGGCTGTAGCAGGTTCCACCTTGGCTACTGCCGCAGCAGCTGCTGCTGTAGCTGGCGAGCTAGGGTTCAAGGCATCTGCAAACCCCCGCTGTAGAGCCTCAGCAACTGCTGCTGGGCTGTCTGAGGGCGTTGTACACAAGGTGTTCGCTGGCTGGTAGAGCTGCTTGGCAAAGTCCAAGTTGGACTGCCTGATGTCGGTGATGACCACTTGATCAGCCCCAAACGCCTAGAGAAACAACAATGCATGACAAGGCACACAGTCCAAGCAGTTGGAAGCATGACTTACAGCAAGCAGCAGGTAGCAGGGGTTGTTCTAACGCCAGCGGCTGGCAGCACTTCCTTGTGACTTTCTGGGTTCTGTGGTCCACATCAAATCAGCAGCACTTGTGTGGGGTTTGCAGTTGACTGCTTCATCGCAGCACCCCATCCATCATACAAACAGCAGTCACACTTGAAAGGTTTGTTGACTGAGCTTTGATTCAAAGTTTGTTTGTGTGTGCGTGTTGTCTACCTGAGCACACATGAGCACCACCAGTCCAATGGGTCCAGCACCCAGCACAGCTACAGACTTGCCCGGCTGGACACCAGCACGCCTGGCAGACAGCAGCAGATTCCAATGACCAGCACTCCATCAAAACAATGTAGAAATCTGCCCTGATGCAACAAATACTGTGCATGACAAGGGTTGAACCAAATGCATTGATGCAATACAAATGTCATTGCGCTGCTGCTGCTGCTGCTTACTGTTGTGGATCCCTCAGCTGCCTTGTGGGCCCCACGTTGATTACCCTACCTGCATGCGTGTACCCCCACAGATAGTGGCTCACACATGGCACCCTCCTCAAGAGACAAAACAGCAGGCAACCTGCAGGGCACCAGCAACAGAGGAAGCTTGTGGTATGGAGGCACAGCTCTGATGACATGCATACCCTGTGACAGCCTGTCAGCAAGTTGTCCTGCTGAGTTGAGGACACTGCCCAGGTGTTTTGTACACGTGCAACTTGTGGACATGGCTGCCTCCGGCAGCACCCTTTCCTGTGTGTGCCTGCTCACTTGCAGCAGTCAAGACAGACTCAAGTTGCACAAGCTGCACATGCAGACATGTGACAGCCACCAACCCCATCCCTCACACTGTCTGTCACAGCATTCCATGTCACCTGTAGCACAACTCTGCTGGATGATCTACATATGTTGTCAGGCTTCCATGTACAGGTGGTGTGGCAAAGAACCTGATGTCGGGGTCTAGGTTGTACCGCCCCTCACGGGCTGCACTGCAGTGCCAACAGGGGATGCCTGGCTCCAGGGCAACAGCATCACCTACCTGAACAAAACAGGTGCATTGCATTGGCTCTATAATGTGAATGAATTCATGCCACGCTGTGCGATTTTGGGGGATATTGCGAGCATCTATCTTATATCAGAAGAAACATGTTTCTGTACAGTTAGCGGCCTTTGCATGACAAAGGTCTCATTGTATGTCAGCTGAAAACCATCTTATGAGGGCCAGCTAGCTCAGGTGCTTCCTAAAGGCACTGCCTTTCAGGAGCACCTGAGCTAGCTGGCCTGCATGAGATGGTTTTCAGCTGACAAACAGCTGGCAGCAGTCAGGCATCAGTATTTGTGACACCAGGGCATTTACAGCTCAATGAGGAGCTGCCTACAGGATGCAGGCCTGTGCAACCAATGCCATCTATCCAATAAGTGAGCCAGCGCAGAGATGCAGGCTCAGCTCAGTCAAATGTCGCTGACGGACTTACTCCAAGTTGAACCACCCCTTCTCCCACTGCAAGGACAGTGCCGCTTGACTCATGACCGATGACCATAGGTTCCTTCACAACAAAGTCGCCAATGCGACCATGCTTGAGGTAGTGCACGTCAGAACCACAGATGCCCACTGCCTTCACAATGATGCGCACGTGTCCTGCGACCAAAGCAGTAAGGCAGTACAAGGTGTGGAGGACACTGTAGAAGTTCCTGCTAGGGGCCTTTTGGCCTTGCATGGAGTGCAGCTGCCTCGTGCACGATTTGCCCAGTAACACTGCAGTGCATGGATCAGGTTCATGGCCAAGGTCACGCCACTGTCACGGCATTGGTGCTGATGCAGTAGCATGTACCTGCAGGTACGTGCGTGGCCAGAGGCCATTCCTGGACCTTCAGATCATTCATACCATACAACACAGCAGCTTTGTTTGCCCCATACATCTGCAAGGCCTACGCTGTGAAGTGTCGGGAGGTTCCGCAGCTGTAGCGCCAGTCCTAAGCAGTTGATAAAGGCGGGTTTTTGGTACGACGCTGCGCTGAGATCTCGCTTTGCTAACCTAAGCTAGCTACATGGGCTGTTCACCACTGAAGGGAGGCGCATAAATTATGTTATGCATGACAACTGTGCAGTGTCAGCAGTTCATGTCAGGTTTGGCGCATAGCGAATAGAAAGTTGACACGCCATGGAAAGGAAAGAATACACGAATGCATTCAAGTCGAAGAACACTGCAATGCGCTTTGCTGGCACAACGAGATAAGGTCAAATCGGCTGGCTCGACGCCTGGCACAGCAAGCAGCAGGCATGCAAAGTAGCAGATGGCATATGTATGCTTGGCGAGGGGGTCTCAAGCCAAGCTTGACAGGCAACTTGACAAATATGCTGAGCAATGAAGTTGATTGGCGCACAGGAGCACTAACTAGCAGTCGTAAGCCCCACAAGCCCAACTTCACTGCTTCAACAACCCGGCTTGACAAGCCACGCGAGACAACTACGCTCCAATTGGTTTTGCCAGGTGATTTATGATGGCGGATGGCAGCAGTGACCAGCGCAGCTTAGTATGTGGCGGTCCAACGGCGAGACCAAGGTTAGGGTGACATGTTGCTAGTTGATCATGACTGCTCGTGAAATGATCACCAAGTGCATTGCATGCATGTGAGCCTGGAGGATGGACATCAACTGGACTCTATATTTTGGCTAACGTCTGGAGCAGTGGACTACGGTCAAGCGCTCCCATGTAGTTTGTTGGTATATTATCTACAGTCTGAATTCAAACCTAACAACTACCCTGAATGTGCATGCAGCTACCCCAAATATCGATCCGCACACTGTGAACTCAACTTAGCAGGCATCACTCTCATCCTAGAGGATATATGCGCCATGCACAGCATACTGTGGAAGCATGCGCATATGAACCCAGTCCAGATGGATGCGTTCACTGCTTCAGATTGCCTAGCTCCTGAATGCATTGGGCAATAGCCAAAAATACAACTGCGACAGTCTGCTACTGGCTTTGGACTGCCAACAAGCAGCAAGAACGCTCGAACCCACATTTCAACGACTGTGTGATAATCAAAATAATGTGTTGACAGTTAGCGGAAGAACAATGCTGTAAAGTACAGCAGAGCAAGGGTGCTCCTTCAAGTCCTTCTGCTGCACACAAGACCTGCATCCTGCCCCTCCCCCCCCCCCTGTTGTCAAGGCTACAAAACCAGTAATTAGCTGCAGCTGGCCCCCAGGGGCCCTGCAGTATGTAAGTTCACTGACTTGATCAAGTCATGAGTCTGCTGCTGGTACCTTTTATGTGAACATGTAAGCTGCTGTTGCTGCTGATGCTGTTGTTGCTGCAGCTCAAATGTTGGTGTTTTGCCAGGCAATCCTGCTGCTGTAGTTGTACTGCAGCTGCTATTGCTGCTGCTGAACCTGCTGAGGCCACTGGTCCTCTAGTAGTAGAAGCTGGTCATGATCCAGTTGCTTAGAGCAGCTCCTGCAATCTTCAACGACACAATCAAGCCGGGTGTTGTGAGAACAGACGGCAGCTGCTTCATCACTGACCCCAGGTACTCAGGAGCACCAAAGATAAGCACGCCCAGGAAGGTTGCTCCCACACCCAGCAGAGCACCTCTTACAAAGTTACGGCCAGCCCGGCCTGATTCCTCCTCAGTGGCCATGCTGGGGTCCTTGGGGGGTGGGAAGATAGCATTCTGCTTGAGTACGTTGCCTGCAATAGCAACACATGATCAAATAGTGGTGATGGCATCAAGCTGGTGGGTGAGCAGTACTTTACTACCAGCTGCAGGGGACGGGAATGGTTAACCAGCTGTCATGCAGTCACAGGTCCCAGTTGCTGCCTGTGTTGGTTACAGCATAAGTCGTCTGGTGCTGCTGTACTTCCGTGAAAGCATGCAAGCTGTTGTCATGCTGCACGCCTGCAGTATTAACAAACCGCACTGGCCTGAAGCTACCAACCTGCAATGCCAATGAGCATGGCTCCAATGACCTTGCTCATGTTTGGTGCCTGAAACCCGTATGCTGTCATTGCCAGCTGCATAGCGCCAACAATGAGGATGACCTGCAGGATATACAGCGGCAAGGACGAGGGCATGAGGACGGACAGCTGTATGTACAGATGACCATTAGTGGCCAGATTACAGCATTAGTAGGTGTGCTGACACTAAACATCAGTACTGGGGCTTCTCATTCATGTGCTGGGCAGCTTCTATGTGCATGTAAAGCCATGATGCAAGCTAACATGTGGACACAAAGCATCCGCACCAGCATATGTCCTGTGAGTGTTGTTCAAGCAGTAGGTGACATTGTTTACGTGCATGCATGCATATGACATCTGGTGGTTAGGCTACTGGTGAATCACAGTAATCTGGCCCTGCAGTGCATGTGGTCGCCCCCTTGAAGCTGCTAAATTCGAATGCCACTGGTAATTGAGCAGTACTGCTGCTGAGGTTGCGGAATGATAATGAAAACCCAGGCTGCTATAACATAGGCAGCAGCAGTTGCCCACTTTTGGAGTGGCATCCCAGCGCTTTGGTCTCCAGGGGAACAAGGGCTCATTGTCTGCGTATGCTACATCCTTTGACACGCCTTTGCCCTTCATGCGAGCTGTAAGAGCATTCATCATGAGCTGGCTGTGTGCCTGCTCAATCTGTGCTAGCAGGGCATCATTGCCCCTGGCTGCATACTTCTTCTGAGAGTATGCTCTGTTGATGGCGTTGGAGTCTGCATCACGGTCAATTCCCAAGATCCTATAGGGATCTGATGATCCAGCCGCTGCCATGCATATCGTGCGCACTTGTTGCCTTACGCAGATGGGCTTGAGGAGAGCAACTCGCCTTGGGCAAGGTGTGGATGTGAAGGGTGTCGAGATCTTGTGTTGTAACAACATTGTGTTGGAGAATTCCAATTTTTCTATAGAAGCGTCAAGCACCAGAGGGCCCTGAGTACCTTACTGCGGCTGCACGCAAAACGCGTTATTCGGGAACAAAAGTTGTCTGTGCACATATCCAACATCTTTACAGCGTTGTGTCAACTCAATGCGCGTCAGTGCTGGGTCAAAGTGACATGTTACGGTACTCTCGAAGTCCTGCTGTCGATGTTACTGGCTGTTGCAGCCCCGGGGTGTGTGCTTCCCTAACAGCAAATCTGTGCGATAAATCAGTCTCTTTTTCACGAGTGGGCTCGCTGAACAGCCAACAGGCTCATTCAGCAGCCAGGTTGAACCTGCTGCTGCCTAGGAGTGATGGCTGGCCCAGCTGAGCGGTGAGACAACTTTGCCTATGACATGGGCACACTGGAGTTGGTTCTATTTGTTCTTCTTCTTTCCTTTGGCACTCCCGCTCTTCTTTCCCTTGCTTTTTGCACCTTTGGCCTCATGACGTGCCTGCAACACCAACAATGCACAAACAGCATGTTTGGGTACATCATACAAGAAATGATGATCCAAGTCACCCGTTTCTGACCGGATGGTTGTTATGCACAACACCTTGAACTAGCAGTGGCTTGCTCAAACCAGGGGACCCGCTCGCAGCAGACATGCATGTTGGCCATTGCCAGCTGCCTCTGCCCTCTGATCACCTTGTAACCTCTCCAGGCTGCCTGTATTGAGGTGGCTGCTGCCAGCCGTTTCGCTTGCTGTCCTTTCTCTGCTGTTGCCTCTTCCGCCTCTTCCTGCAGTGCAATGAGGCAACACGAGCAACATGCTTTGAAGAGTCAGCAGCAGGTCACGCAGCTACAGCAGCTGCAAATCAACAATGCTAGTGTTGGGAGAACACACAGAATGCAAGCAGCAATGCTAGACCAATGATGCTGGTGTATCTATGCACCCTTAAGGACCAACCGCAAGAGTTGCCCATACACAGCTGCAACCCTGTGACCTCCCATCAGTCAGCAGCACACACTTGCGCCTTAGCATCTCTTGATTCTTTTGCTGCCATCTCATCCCTCAGCCTTGCCTCTGCCTCTGCTAACCGCTCCAGGTCATGAGCATGTGTGACCCGCAGCACCTGCAGCAACAGCAGCAGTGCCAGATCAAAGCATGCATGGGTAGGTATACTACACCAGGTGCAGCACCCTGCATGAACTGCTCACACACTTGCTGGGCACAAGCAGCAAGGGCATGTGCTAGCGACTACCTGAGCTACAGGCCGCCCAGGTGATATATTGCCATGTTGACATCTGCTCACCAGGAAGGCTTTCAGGCAGGAACCAGCTCAGGCATAACAAGAAATGCTGCATTGAATGTAAAAACTGCCTCCACAGCCAGCAGGATCACAACATGCGGCACAGGCCCCCAGACAGATCTGTGTGGTCAGCTGCAGTAGCGAGTGGGGTTCCACTTTTACTACGGTAACAACAACACAAGTCAGCTCACCTCTAACTCCCTCTCCTTGGCCCTGGCATCCTCTTCTCTCCGGCTATGCCAGAACGAGGCATCCTCCTGCAAGCCACTGCTCTTGTGTGACAGGAATTCAACTGCTGCTGCATGGACACTGCGCTCAATGTCTATTTGCTGGTGCAACAGAGCCTGCGCAGCAACATTCACATATTTTGCAGGCCAGTTATGAGCTGTTCAGTGCTGCAGGATAGTCTGGTTCCAGGTGGTTCATTGCCAGCAGGTTGACAAATTTGCCCTGCAGTTCAACTGCCGTCGGGCACACGGTCTGGCAATAAGAGTAATGTTTATCGTGGTGGTCAGCTGCTGTGTCGACCTCACCAGTTGCTTCTCCATGTCCTCCAGTTGACTCTGCTGCAGCCTCCGGTTGGTCTGGTTGTCTGCAGTCAAGTCCTTTTTCTGAAACCTGTGAGATGGTACCAACACAAAAACCGTTTTTCTATCCAAGTTTGACATTAATAGTGGTGGCAGGTGCCCAGGTGTCAGGCCGGCAACACGTCAGCAGCAGCTGTATTGAACAGCGTTCAGTGCATGCTGCTGTGAGTGCTCTGTCTGACAGATGTTTGTTCCTGCATCCCACCTGCCTTCCACTGCCAGATGCAACTTTTCCTGCCGCAGCTGCTCTTTTAGAGCTGAAATGTCGTGTCGCCGCTCTCGCGTCTGGTTACACAACAGCAGTCACAAAGCAGCAACAACATGTGGTCAGCAGTAGTTCCAGGACCTGCTGTTGAATGCTTCGGTCCCTGTGCAACCGCTGATCGGGTCATGCACAACTGGCTTGCCAAGCACTGCAACACATGGCACAGCCTAGTCCATGCCACCCTGCCATCACCCTGGTGCCAACTTTTGCAACTGGCAGGTTCCCACCTGGTCATCATGCTGCTGCTTTTCTGTCGTGAGGTCTGTTTTGAGTGCCTTGACCATGGCAGTTGCAGCTTTCTCAGCTTCAATCATCTCGCGCATCTCGGCCTGTTAACAGGCACGTGTGCATTGGGATGAGAACACCAACACAGTCATTGACAGTGGACGGCGATGTTATGTTATGTGATGTGATGTGGCTGCTGTGCCTGCTCAGCTGGGTCACAATGCTGTGGAAGTTTTGCCCAGTCCGCTGCCTGTCCAGTGCTACTGCTTTGACGATGATGAGCTGTGAACTTGCTAGGACTGGCCCGCCTTGTAGATATTCATCAATGTGACCCTGCAGCTCATCTTAGTACAGGCTCTGGATGAGAACCCTTACATCTTCTCAGCTGAATTACAGGATACTTGATAAGGATTTGATGTATGTAGCACTAGGTGTGATGCGGAGGCTGGCAGCTCACCTCAGCCTGTTCGGCTGACAGCACTGCCTCCACAACTGGCTGCACCGTCCCATGCTCACCGAGTGACTCTAATGTACTGCTTAACAGCTGATGCAGAGACTCTCGCTGTGCTGCAACTTTTGCCATATTTTCTGCCACATTGGGATTGCCTTTGAGATTTCTGCACAGCTGCTTAGTGGCTTGGCGGAGGGCATCAGACACCTCCTGGAGCTCCTGCTGATTCTTCCTGAGGTTTGCTTTGTTAGGCATGGCACGAAGGGCTGGCTGACTAGTTATGAGTTCGTGGAACCGTTGTTCCAACTGTTTCTGCTGGTTTATCATCTTGCTGATTTCTTCGCCAACACTCTGTGTAAGCTCCTGAGCTTGAACCTGGGGGTCTATGACAATGGCTGCTAGCAAGGATAGTTTGTCTACAGCTGATTGCAGTGTAGCATGGACCTGCGAGAGGAAGTTACTTTAACCATTAATGCACAGACTCGAGCACCCTCATGAGCGCTGCTGCAAGGTATGCTTACATGTGCAGCTTCCAATGGTGCCAGTTGCTCTGCCTCCTGTGCAGCTAGCTGCCTGATGGTGTTGATGACAAGCGCCATGGCTACGCTACAATCTACTTTATATCAGTTGAATTTACACTCGTATGCAAGTGCCGTGATTCTGTAAGGTCTGTTCTCGCCTCGGCCAAGTGCAAGGCTTGCACATGCCAACAGTTGGACCTGCAGCTCACATGGACATGAGGGGGTGCACTTATGTTAAAGGCCAGATACATCATCTGAGACGACCCTTTGGCTGCTGTTCGTCTGTGAGCCGCTGATAAGGCTAGGCTTTTCCTGTTATGGTCGTGTCATTGACCCTTACGACTCCCTAGCTCGTGCCGTGCTGTCCATTGAAACTGCATTTATACAGCTGATCCTTCCCTTATGTCCCTGTTCGCCTGTGTCGTAAGCCGTCTCAACACTGAACCAGGCACCTGTAAGTCCTGTATTGATTGCACTGTGGCGTGTTGGTTTAGTAGTGAAGATCGTACAAAGACAGTAAACTCCCTAACTTGGCTAGGAGACGGTTCATAGCATGCGTGCTCAGGCAGCCAGTCCTCCTAACGGTATGGTTTCGTCGGTTGTCATGATGCACATCAGCAGCGATGGCCCAAGCACTACCGGCGTAATGACAGCAGCTCTAGATGCTAATTGAATTTGATACAATGTCAATGCAACCAAAACATGTAGTATTGTTGTCCTGATGGTCCATCAGCAGCTTAGACGGTATGGTGTAAAGCTTCTCAGCATGCAGTTGCGTGTCTAGTCAGTAGTACTACTGCTTGTTCTGGCCATGGCGCTGTTGGTGCATGCTGGTCACCAACAAAACTTGATTTCGTGTGACTGTTGCAGGCGTGAATTTTCTTGAGGGACTGTGTATTAATAGCACCAAACATACGCAAGATACCAATCAGGTGCCTGTCGACAATAAACACACCTACCAGGCCTCCTTAGCCAAGCAGCACAGCCCTTCAGAACAGCAACAGCGAGGGTGTCAACAGCCAGAATCCTTCCAAGAATCCCAACCAGTTGAAACATGCACTCTAGAGGCAAGAGGCAGGCTAAGCAGTGCTCTTGTGTTACCAGCAGCAGCGGTATCCAGCAAAAGCTGTGGTATGTTGGGGCAAAGTGTAACAACAATGAAGCATGAACAGCAGCTGCACATGGCTGTACAGCTACAAAACGCTCAACGCCAGCAACACCCCAGCAGCAATAAAATCTCAGCCCCTGCTGAATCAACAAGCCAGAGCTGCAGTGTACCCATGGACCTTGAAGTGATGGACCAGCTATTTGATGAGTTGGTTATGTTGGACCCTAAGCTGAATCATGCACTGGCTGACGCTCCAACAATACATTTTGAGACCTTTGCAGCCGCTCAAGGCACTTGCAGCAACACCAGCAATCAACAAGCAGATGATGCAGACCTTCACCAGACATTCTTGACAGCTTGTGAGGTTCAAGATAGCCAGCAGCAGCAAGATTACAGTGAGTGTGACAGCAGCAGGTCCCGTATTCAGCCGGCCAAGTTGCCTGCTGCAACTTTGCAGCAGCAAGCTGGCCTCCTGTCTCAGCCTGAGGTAGCCTGCAGTACAGATCTGTTCACTTGGAAGAGCCGCAGTCAGTCAGGGGCAGGGCCAGATGGCAGGGCCAGGCTGCACAGCATGAGTCTAGACCCCACCATACAGCAACAAACAGCATCAAGCAGCGGCGGCGTGACATGGGCAGATGGAGGTTGTACCAGTCACGACGGCGGTGCACCAGAGCACACCACTGGACGCTGCAGGTGCGTCCACACCACAGCAGCGGGCATGACAGCAGATCTGGCATCCGCATCTCACAATATGCACCAGATTTGAACACACAACCCAGTCGCAACAAGTTCAGCTTGGAGGGTTGGCATGTGCAACAGGTGGTTTTGGTGCTAGCTGTTGTGAAAAGGGAGACTGGTGTCAGTCTGACATACATGCGGCCAGCGTAATACTTGACTGTGCTTCATTGACACTGGCTGGCACATGATCTCCTTCAGCTGTCCTTCGCTTCTTGTTGCAGGCTTCATCGTTTTCCAGCAACCGAATTTCAGAGGCTGAGCTTACCTTTGGACAAGATGCCCAAGCTGCAGGACCCAGTGACATCTAAATTACTGCTCACCAGCCAGCATCAACAGCATATACCGAGTCTGAATGATCTCAAACAACAGATGGATGATGTGCGGAAGTTACACCTTTCTTGTGTGACTGATGTTAGCCCAGTGCTGGTCAAGCTAAGGGCTCAGCAACAGCAACAGCAGCAGCTGGTTGGGACTGTGAATGGGCCTCAGGAGTCAGAGTCACGAGCAAGGACTCCCAGAAAAACAGGAGAGTCCCTGTCAACAAACAGAACAAGCCCACCAACACCCAAGTGGCAGCCACAACTGTCAGCGCGGCAACAGCAAGCAGCATGGCAGGGGCTGCCGCTGCTGCAAACCAGCAAGGAACAAAAGCCAGGACAGGTGGGTCTTGATCAGTGTATGCTGCTTGTAGCCTATAGCCTAGGCTCCATCCATAATATGCAGCAGTATTGATCATTGTCTCTGTACCCTGCTGCAATAGTCAGCGAGCAACACTGTAATCAATCAGGCTGTGCCAGTCACTGACTCTTGGTGGCACCAAGTGGGTTCAAAGACGTTCTTGCCCACAATGTCGCAGTTGCACCTGATAAATGCATGGGCTAAGCATGATCGCATTGTATCAGATTTGTTGCTTAAAACGCAACAAGGCCCATGCATCTTTGGCAGATTGCCACCCAGCCGTGTTCCTGCATTCCTAATGCCATTCAGTCCTGCATTGCGGTCACCACAAGGCAAGAATGCATTTTTTCCTCCCCCTCCAACATGATTGACATGTAGTTGGACAACTAAGCCTGTATTGATACCATTGGCATAGTGGGATTTAGTATAGTGACTATACTGTGACGGTACCCCAGTAGGCAATGTCAAGGGTTCCCTGATTGATGTTAACATGCCTCATGTGCTGGTTGACCGCCTGCAGGCTGCACGCAGGAGTTCCATAGGCATGAGAGCTAGTGCTCCCACTTGGAAAAGGAAGTAGGGTTAGACAGCACTTGTTGTCAACCTTAGGCTGCCAGCGCTGGCAGCTAGCCATTTGCTGCAAGTTCATTCAATTAAGTGAGTGGGAAGAAAGTATTCTGTAGGACGCGGTTCACACTCGCTGCCAGTAGCTGCCTGTTTGCAGAAGGCATGTCTGCAAAGACATTTATCTGCACAAGTAGAGCATGAAGCCCGCCACACATAATCTTCTCAGGTAGCATTGGAGTTGGCCGCCAGTGCCCAGTGCTAGGAGCCGCGACAGCCGTGTTGCATGTGCATATCCATTATAATCAGATATAATTGACAGAAAGGTTTGAAACCTTTGCTGTAAAACGTTGCAATTTGGGATTGAGGGCCAGGTCTGATGTGAGACTTGACAGTACTGACTGGTCACTGGCGCCAACTAACGACTCCACCCGCAAGTAGCCCAGTTTCATACAGAGTAGCTACTTGACAAGCTTTGCGAGTTCAGTTGCAATATGTGCTGATCGTAAGCAGATAGTGGCTTCCGGCAGTCTGTCAGTCTAGGCTAGAGCCCCAGCAGCTGCATCACAGTGCACAAAGCCAGTGCAGCTCACACTGGTACTTTATGACCTCAATCATTGAGCAGTGCTGACAAGTCAGCTGCTGATGGGTTGCTGATTGACGCTTGTGCTCAATGGGTTAGCTACTTGTCTTACATCCCGCGTGTCAACTTCATTGCTGCACATGGGGCAGTGTCCCTCGGCTGATAGGATTGCCAGCAAAGCCTGGCTACTTGCAGGCATGTGACAGCTGGGGCACTCACACCAGTCCTGAGTGCTCATGCGCTTTCCTGCATGAGATAACATGTCCAAGTGGTGGCCAAGGATGATGTGTGATGCAAATTCGCACTGCTGCTGAAACCCAGTGCTCGTTTTGGCATAAGACTGATATCTGCAGTGTTGCTGGAGGCGGCTAAAAACAGTGGAAAAAGATTCTCTGCATCAGCCAGGGCATTCTGTGGCGACTGTGAAACGAATCTTTTTGGGGCATTTGATGTCTGCAATCACACCTGTTGCAATGTCGAAGGGTATCAGGTTCTGGCAACTGACACATTGCAGCTCCCCCTCAGGTCCTGGCAGCTGGCAGAAGGGACAGGGCAACAACTTCTCTGATGGCTCTTCTCCACGGTCTGGCTTGCGGACCATCAGCTCAATCTTCTTCTTATATTTTTCAGACACTTGAGACCTGCAGGCATCAGCAACAACTGCTGAACATGCCCCTGATGAGCTGGTCCCCTCATGGCATGCTGTTCACATTGGTTGTGAGATCCTTCACTGGGACTTTGTATTGTGTGACTTTTTCTGCCACCAACAGCACATGCCCAGTATGTCAGTTTCTCAACAACATTTTGCAACCTTAACTGCTTCAAAGCAGCGTTATCATTACATCATGTTCATCACGCATTATCACAGGTCCCTCACCTGTACTCTGGCCTCATCAGCATGCTGGCATACTCAAAGGCAGTGCGCTTCAGTCCCGCCCTTTGGCACTCAATCACAGTGGATGTCAAGATGGGCACTATGTGCTTGGGAAACCTGTATATCAGCATTGATACAAGAGCATCTATGATTATTTGGTATACCAAGCATTGGGCCACACTGTAACAGTGTATACGTTGCAAACCTTTGCTGGTGCTGCGGCCTGAATTCTGCCAGGCCAATTTGCAGGTGCCACAGGCAGCAGACATGGAGAGATGGCACCAGCAATGCAAGACTGTACAGCCCACAGGCTGCCGCAGAGACTTTGGAAGTCTCATCTTGCATCCACTGTTTACATATGCAGTACGCCTACCTGCTTATGCTTCCAGCCACCCTCACAAGCATTCTTGCTGCTGCCAAGTGGTCCCCTAGACCCACCATGCTCTTGATTAGCACATAGCTGTGCAGCAGAGCCAGAGCCCGCATGAGCTCCTGGGGCACAGAGGCACCCAGACCCTTCAGCTGTTGGACAGTGCTGAACAGCTTGGAATGTGCAAGCTTGTAGTTGCCCTCGTCCTGTGCACACACAGAACCACAGGTGCAAATGTGCTGGACATTGTATAGCTGCAAGGACCGCTTCAAACAGCAGCAGGATGAAGACTGTTGGCCCCAAACGCCTAGGCTCTTGCCACAAACGTTCATGCCAGCAGACACAGTGTACTGGCTCCTTGAGAATACGCCAATCACTCCTCAAACCCACCTGCTCAAATCTGGCAAGCTCCAGAGCATCCCTTGCCGCGTCACCAAGCTGCCCAGCTGCCAGGTTAAGCCTGAACCTCAACGCATCCCTGACATGCTCCTCAAGTCCTGGGAAGTCTGTCAGAGCGTCGAGTATGGCGGGGGCTAGCTGATCATTCTGTGTATCTTCAACAATACAGATAGCTTTCGTCAAGCTGGCTTGGCTGCAGACCTGCACAACAGCAGCAGTGAACTATGGAGTGCACCCAGTCGGGCCATGGATTGACATCAGCGGGTCATAGCTGGTTCCAGGGCAAGTACCCCCGAGGAGCTCCATTATGATGCATATGTATACAGATGCACCCAGACAACACCAGGGGCACCCACACTCACAAGGGCTGACAGGCATTGCTCACCTGCACATACAGCTTGACTGCCTTCTCTGGCTGGGCTGCCTTGGCCCACATGTCAGCTGCTTTCTCTGGCTCACCACGCTGCTCATAGTATTGAGCTATTCGCAGCACCTCCTCACAGTCCTGCAGTCAGTGCTAAAGTTGGTTACTGCCTGCAGCGAGCACCTCTGCATGAGGACTCTGCCTGCTGTCCTCGTCTGCTACACAAAATCAGGCCTGTATAGTAACGTGTGAGCACGCTGCAAAGTAATCCCTTGAATTGATACATCTATCCTGCAAGGACACGAAGAGGCTGGCACCCTTCAAGTCAGTAGAGGCAGCAGCCTGCAGGTCGAGCACTCCTCAACATCTACCTTGGCACTGTCTGCCACCAGCCTTGCAAAAACATCCATAGCGCCCTTGGCAGCAGCAACATCAAATGCCTGATCCAGCTGCCGTGCCAGCAGCAGGAACTCAATAGAAAGGGCAGTATCACCTGCTTGAAACACATGCCATGCCACACGCACTCAGCAAATACTCACATAAGCTCCAAGGGCAGTTCTCATGTGGAACGGATGCCTGCTGAAGGCGATGCTTTTGACGCCAGCAGCTGCTGCTGATGCTTTAGATAGCCAATCAATGACATTGCTATTCAGCATGTGTCAGGAGACCACCCCCTTGTAACAGACACAAAACAAATGTGCATGATGGCTGTTACCCCTTCTTGTGGCTACAGACTGGCCAAAGGGGTCAGGTGGGTGCTGCTCCCAGTACCCTTGATTGTGGTCGCCGCACCTGCTGAAAGGCAGTGTCTTGCCACCTGAGCTGCTGCAGCAGTACTGCGAGATTTTCGTGCAGCTGCGCACGCCCTCCCCTTGTCTCCCAGCTTGTCAAGACAGAGGCGCACCACAGCATCCAGGTCACCTGCACGTACAAGGTTGTCAAGTTTGGTGCAAAGAGGAGTTTGTCCTAACCCTATATCCTTGCACTGGACCACCATTGCTCTACAGAGAGTCCTGTCTTGTGCAGCTACAGCACGTGGTCATTGCTGAGGTTGGTCTACATCATGTCTGAGCATTTTTCTCAGGCAGTCCTTATGACGTCAGCAGCTGGCAGTCATGGCAAGGCAATGAAGAACTCAGGCTCAACCACAGACTTACCAGCTGCCTCGTATGCTGCAGCAGCATCTGCCCATCGACTTTCACTCTCTTTTGCCTTGGCATACTGCATCTGCAGCTTTGCGCTTGTGACCTGTGCCATCAGCGGCTGTGCTGCATTGAAATTCTTGCTGGCAATGTATATGCTAGCTGCCTTCTCTATCATGCTAGCCCTCTCATACATCTCTGCTGCTTCTGTCAACTGGTGCATGTTCTCCAGGATCAAGCCACACTCCTTCCAGAGTGCTGGACTGTCCGCTTGCAGGGCCAGTTGTCTGCCTGCTCTGAGATCTCCCAACTGCAACGTGGTGCGGGCCACTCCTGCTAAGCAGGCTTGCTGCAGTTGTGGGTCACTGCCGCTGGCTGCCAGGGAGTCCCAGGCCTGTGGACATGCAGTGGAGCAAACACGCAGGATACTCCCAATTTTTGTCTACAGTTGAGGGTGCAAGATCACATGCATAGCACCTACAGCGGCAGCGTAATCTGGTGTATGCAGAGCTAATCCTTTGACATCAGCTGCTAAGCATGGTGGTCCCAAGAGTGCTGTATTGTACCTGCTGATAATGTGCTCTGGCTTCTGCGTGCTCCCCCACCATCTCCAGCATTGCTGCATGCTCCTTGCTCAGTGCAGGAACACTTGCTGGTGCTAGCTGCTGTGCAAGAGCCAGGGCTTGAGGCCAGTGCTTGAGATCCTTGCGCATCTCCAGAGCAGCCATGGGACGACTGCTGCGTAACAACAGCTCCTACAGATGGAACACACGCATCAGACCGCAGCAGGCAGACCCAACACGAGATGTAATGCATGCTATAAGCCATCCGCATCAGAGTCAGCATGACTGCCGTGCAGGTAACAACTGATGCATACTGGACCACATCATGGACTCCTTCACTGCTGCAGCAACAATCGTACAGGGCATGGCAGTTGGTACCAGGCAATGTTGCCTCATAGCCTGGTGTTCCAGAATTGGCATGTTTCCTGACCTGTGCCTGGTTGTAGTCCTTCTCCATCAGCAGCAAGAGGCTGCCTGCCAGCAAGTTTCTGTCTTCTACGCCTTGCAAAGATGCCAGGCTCATGACCATGGCAGAATCATGCGCCTGTGAGAAGCAATAATCATCAGAGCATGAGCAATGCAGGATACATCTGGCACAACCTGCTGCTGCAGCCGTGTACAGTGCAGCAACAAGCATAGCTGAGCTTTCCAATCTTACAACACCAGTATGCTCCAAACAGGTGTGAGCGCTCCGACAAGTCAATAGTCAAATCAGTGTTGACAGCTTTGTGCTGCAGCTTACGTCTGTGTGTACCTGTCTGAATGCTGCCACGGCCAGTTCCACATCCAGCAGCTGCATGGCTGCCGACCCTAATTGTCGCCAGGCATCAGTAGTATTGAGAGCTGCAGCTGCTTGCAGAGCATCACGCAGCCTACACAGCTTCACACAGGCCGCCAACCTGCACAGTCACACCAGTGAAGGCTTGCTGAGGAGTGCTGTGCAATGGCATCCTGTTTGAAGCACGCAACACCGCATGCCACTGCATGCCTGCCAATATGCCAGCGTTCACTTGCTGTTGGGTACACGTCTGTACAAGCTGACAGCAGTCACAAGGGTGTGACTGTTACACATGAACATGATACAAAACAAATAGTCTCAGTATCCAGTGATAGAGTCCCACCTGCGCTGCAGGTGTTTGGCAGTGCTTCCCTGCTCAAACAGTGCCTTGTGACTGTCCAGCACCCAGTGGTCCATTGCCCCACTCTTCATCCTCAGGCTGATTCTGCCACCAGCCAGCACAACTGGGAAATGACCCTTGAGCAATATTGTCTTGCACAACAGCTCAAGAGTCTGACCTGATACTGACTGCTGGATGAAGTGATAAGCGCACAACTCACCTTTGCTGTTTACTGCAACAAAGAGATTAGGATCCTCAACATCCCACAGCAGCTGCAGGGAAAAGCAACAGCAAGTGCGCCTCAATCAGCAGGGCACAGGTGATGCCCTGCCCCTAACAAAGCAGCAACCAGTGCTTGCTAGGGTCTAGCGCATCTCAGGGCCATTCCAGCCTGCAGCAAGTGTGCTACGTGCAAGGGCTGGGCCTATTCAGAGTCAAATAGAGGTTGCTGCTGGTCGTGTTGGAAAGCTGGTGCCCACTCACCTGCTGCAAACTACCCTCAAATTCAGGAAGCGCTGTCAACTCGTCGTTCAGGGGACTATACAAAGCTACCAGCATGCGGTCATCTGCTAGCACCAGGCGGGGTCCGGCAGGTTGAGGGAAGAGGTGGGTGATGGTACCACCTGCATGCACACGCGCAGCCTGTCTTGTTATAGTCAGCTGCCAACCTGCAGGACTACTTGGGCCCTGGCCCATACCCAGCGGGCAACTTGCTGCAGCTGGGGTCACTGAATGTTGATTGTGCAATTTATGGCACGGCTGGTAAGTGGCTGCCTTGCTCATTATGCACTTGCACACTTCACCTGTGTGTCTGTAATCATTCACCACCCCCAAGTTGCCATCCTGCATCTGGTAGTATGTTAAGCTCCCAGCAGCGGTAGCAGTGATGATGAAGAACTGTGACAGTGCTGCACAAACAATAGGGTCCTGTTGATGTGCACCAGTCTTGGGCAAGCAGATATCTGCGTCAACCTCATCAAGATCATCGTGCTGCTGCCTGTGCTGCTGTGATGACGGCTTGATGGTATGTAATAGTAGACGGCCATCTGTCTGCACTGCTGCATGTGTGGCATTGAGGTGCACTGCCTGTACTGCACCCAAATAGCTGCGGCGGCTGACCAAGCCCACTGGGTCCTGTGCACCATGATTGTAGTACATCACCTGTGCATGCAGAAGGTTGGTATCACAGGGCAGAAAATTCACACCTCGAGCAATTGAGATGCTGCTTATATCTGCAAGCACAGCTGCTTGCAAATGACATTGAACCTGCAGCTAGAGTATGTTATGTGCAGAACATGTGCACAGTGCAAGCCTTCTGATGCACATCACATGCAATGTCCAGCTAAGCTCACCTGGTTGTTCATGCCAACTGCCAGATGTGCAGGCCCTAAGCTGCAGACAGCTGGCTCACATGCAAGCTGCACTACCACACTGCTGCGCGTGGCTGTGTCTTGCACTGTCATTTCGCTTATGCTGGTCAGGTTGGCAACTTTGGTGCCACAAGCAGCAAAAACCGCTGGCAGGGCTGCCAGATAGCAAGCAAAAAGGCCATTGGATGTGCTGACAGACAATACCTGCAAGCACAAACATCAGATCACAAGCCGGCATTGCCTTCTCATCACGAGGCAGCGATCGGAATGCAACATTGCTTGAGCCTTCGGCTGGCACACAGAGTTGTGCGGTTGCACCTCACTTGGCAGGGCTGTATGCCATTGATGCTGCGCAGCCTACAGAACAGAAGCCCCGTCTGACTCTTGCTGCACCTACTTGTCCATCTTGGCCCCAACCTAGTTTCTCCACGCTGTGCCCTGGTGGGAGCTCAATCCCTTCCCCTGCAACTTCTCCATACTCTGCCCCAACATCAATCAATTTGACGCTGCTCCCGCCCCCAACAGCTACACGTGACAGTGCTGGACAGTAGGCAATGTCTGTCAGCAGGTCCAGGGGCTTGTGGCACTGCACCTCCTCATTGATCTCCTTGCTGCAATGGCATTTAACATTCACCCACAAACCAAGAAGTCATCAGACACTAGTAATCAAGGTTAGGTATTTTCGGAAGGATTATAGCTGCTCCATGCTCTCAACATGGCGTCACCATTACAACACATAATCTGACTTGCTGAGAGTGGAGCTAATGGTGTCTACTGCATGACCTGCTGACTTGCTTGCATGATGTGTTGCAGCAGGCATTGTTGCCGCCTTGGCCAGACCATGATACCTGAGGGATGAAACCACCACAACCTGGCCGCTCTTGAAACCAACCATTACGTAACCATCCCCAAACCAGACATGCCGGGACATGGCTCCATAGCTTTCCAGGAATGACAGCTCCAGTGGCGGGCTGCTAGCTGACGGCAGCCCCTGCATGATGTAGAGCACCTTTTTGCTCGTGATCAGGGAGAAGTTGTTCTCCTGCAGCACGAGGCAACAAACCGCAGTAGTGTGGTCAGCCTGGCAGTGCCAATGCAGGATAAGGCCTTGGATGACACTCAGTTAATCTGTGGCTCCAGCATACAATGCTTGCACCCACAGGATGAAGCAGGCAAATGCAAACAGTGCCACTGACAGTCTGGAACGATGAGCAGCTGACTCTGTACTGGAACTCTGCTTCCTCAAAATTTACTCGCCAGTGCTGCTGCAAGCGAATTGTCAGCAGTACTGGGAGCCATGCTAGAGCAGTTGCTTCTGCTGCACACCTCACGCTTGAAGCTGCCTCCTCCTGTTGAACTCTTCCTGTCCTCTTTACAAGCCGCTACACACAGCTCAAGTGGCTCACCCTTGAACGCTATGGTTTTGAGAGTGTCACCTGACTGGTCACTTATTGTCACCTGCAGATGTCAGGCAGAACGCTTGGGATTGTGTCACTGTGCATGATGTGTCTCGCAGCTGGTCCCCGGCTCCTATACAAACAATGCAAGAGCGTGTTGAGGTCATTCTCTTGTCATCCTGAAGCCAGCAGATGCTCAGCTGGCTGCTGCACGGTGAGCTGACTCTTGCTAGGGGTACACATTACATGCATGTCTTGTGAACACTGGATAAGCAGATGAAGGAAGTGCGCCTAACAAAGGATTCCCAGTGAGATACATTGCAAGATATGTAACCAGTCAAGTCCACTGGTCCATGCATTACTTGCTTCTGCCCTTTGGTACCCCAACTTACAGTCTTATCAAGAGATGCCATTGCCAGTAGGTTGTCCTTTGTCCACACACCATTACACACTTTCTTAGTGTGTTTCCCCACAATAGGTATACGGCGCTTTTCTCTGATGTGGTACAATTGCAAGTTGCCCTTCACCGTTCCAACTGCCAGAACAGGACTGCTCTTGGCCCAGGAAACCATAGAAACTTCCTGAGCCTACATATTCAAGCAGTGTTGGCAGCCAGCACCCTTGTCGCTGTCACTGAACAGACACTATCCAAAAGTCAGGAAACTGACTTGCAAGAGGCACTTCAGGCAGCTACGACAGAGCCAGCCCTGCATGCAGCAGCATGCTGCAGTACTCTGCAGGCGAACCTCAGTGGCCAGCAGAAGGTTGGTCACCCAGCATCCAGCTGACACAAGGGAAGTGAACACATGCATTGCTAGCAACAATAGCCTGCGTGCAGCCACCCAACGAAATAGCCAGGGCTGGTTCCTGATTACATACTCTGAAGTCTGTATCCAGCTTCTGCAGCTCTTTCGTTGCTGCCGTCCATGTGTACACAAAGCTGCATCCTGCAGGGAGTGCTGCCAGCATGTCTCCTGAAGGGTGCCACTGCAAGATCACAGTCATTGCTGTGTGATTTTGGCTGTGATACCATTCTCAAGCGCATACTTGTCTTTTGCGAGGCATGTAGCCACGTGCAGACTATGTGCTGCCAGCTCCTGGAGACTGCTCGCTCAAAACGTACCTGGACATGCAGCTGCTGTTGCTATCTTGTGAAGCTGGCAGCTGAATGCTGGTCCTAACGGTTTTTGACCAGCGTCACGACTGCATACGCAGCATCAATTTGCTGAAGGTTGCCGCAACTGCTATGGATTTGCAGCTGTTGTGCTCCCAGGACCTTTGCTCTGCATACTCTGCAAGAAAGTTTGGAGCCCTTGCCTGTAGTTGTAAGCAACTGCACTGCCTTGCATCAGATGTGGCCACTTCCTTAGCTGCCAGATGTACTTCTCCAGACAGCTTGCCATTGCGATCATATATATTTACCACTCTCTGCAGCAGAGGCAGGTGCCAAGGGCTGTGACAACCCCAGCACAGCACAACCGCGCGCGTCTCACTATGTAAACGTATGTAATGTCACCTTATTGCCGGCAACAGCAACGAAATCGCCCTTTGGGCTCCATTCAAAAATGACTTGACCATCACCCAAGTCCTCTTGGCCAACGGTGAGCAACTTCCTCTGCGTGAGGCGAACGACAGTCTTGACAATTAGATATCATTAGTAAAGGATAGAAAGCCGAGTGCGAGTGCCTGGCCTAGCGGAGATGTGTTTAGTCATACCATTGCTCCTTTGCACTGCAAAAACTGTATTGACAGTAGTTCTCAGGATCCATGTACTCAACAGAATGTGGAACAGAGCCAGCGCGTACTTTTTCGCGTCTCTCACAGCGTTGAGGAAGCTTGAATGTGTTCTTGCGAAAGCTCAGGAGGTGGGGTTGGGGTTTCCCAATGGTTCAACGCTATCACGCTGTCCTCAACGCCTTTCCCCCATCAACGCACAAAGATTGCACAATGTTCTGGTTAAACACTGCATGACATGGCACTGCATCACTACTGCCTGACTTGACACTTCTTTGACCCTCAATTTCTTTTACCGGTGCACACCTGACTGCTGCCTCCTGCATTAGCGCTGCGGCATTGCAGCATTGATGCCAGAATCCAAGGCAGACATCTTGCTGCAGCCTGATTATTTGGCGCGTCTAAGTCCTTGCAACAGAGACGCCCAGAAGGCCTTGCTCATTGCATGCAATGAACAACGTTGGCATCAGGCACACTGAAAACCAGGTCCTTTACTAACCCTCACAACTTGCAGCAGCCTCTAGTGAGGACCTCATGCAGGTACTGACAGCTGCATCCTGGTGCTATAAGAAGCCACCAACTGTGAGCGAATGCAGACCACAGCTGCAGCATGTGATAAGAAGATTCGGCTCATGCAGCCAGAAATGTCAGCCTGTGCATCTTCAAGTAGCCATGTGACGAACACAATGTGCACATGACACTACTGTATGCAAGCAACACAAGCTGCTGCTGAGGGGCCCCAGCAGTGCTCAGTAACCCTGGGCACAATGCAATCAACAAAACAGTCGATGACAGGATGCTGGATGCGTCCTGCTGAAGTATATCGACCGTCGAACAAGCTTTTCAACCCATTGCCGCCTGGAAAATCTCTGCACAATTACTCTGCAGCAGAGCCCAAACAAAAAAGTGAAAGAGATTTAAGCCCATGCGGAAACATCACACGCCGTGACAATCGCCAAAACATGTTGAGTGCCAAGATCTACTGCAGTGTCCAGCAAACCTGGGTTGTCGCCTGATCTTGAGCCTTCAGATGATTACAAACACCTGAATGGCCTAGAGCTGGCAATCACCTGTGCCAGCTATGTGCAAGCTACATCAGCCCCAGAAGACTCAAAAATGCAACTATCAACAACAACATTGACTGGCAACTGCCGCTGTGACGGCAACCACACAAGCAGCTTACGCAGATGCACAAAAGGGGATGCCATATGCTGCATGCCACCCATGCACACATACAAAAGGCAGCCCCTGGCCAGACAGCAGGGTGTCTGCATGATCATGTCAACAACACAAAACCAACCGGATTTGCTGCAACGATTTTGAGAACTGTTCTCTAAATATCTAGGATCAAGAGCCTGACAAGCCCAGCAGCAGCACCTGTGCAGAAAACCTGACATGCAAATATACACACTGCTTGATGACGGCAGAACACAGATAACATGATTGTCAGATTTTGGCACCACCATACGGATGGGCCAGCCTACTGCAACACTGCTACAAGAGAAGCCCTACCGGGACAGCTGCAACATAACAGCCATGAGCTATTCAAATTTGTTGCCCCACTAGCCATGATGCAGTAGGGAGACCTGTTGTGAGATTACTATTGGAGGCCAGCCAATCAGACAATAGGGAGTCAAGCCTGGCTTTTGACACCAGGCAACCCTGGCTTTTCACAGTCATAATGGATTCAATCGGCACCAAGACTGCCCCTTCATGAAGGACCACATGACATCACAAGCAATAAGTACACTGTTCACACACACCACCCGTCACATCCCCAGCTTTGTATAGCAGGTCCTTATGTACATATGAGCACAGATTTTGAACAATCATATACAATCAATGCTGCAGACAACAGATGCAATTGTTCTAAAGCCTGCATCCTTGCAGAGTAAGCGGGTGAACATGGCACAGGGGTGTCCTGACCCATTGAGCAGTTCACTGCAGTAGCGGCCTACAGAAGAGGAAGCACGTGCCACACTATGCACAGGCAGCCCCCCCCCCCCCGTGTGTGTGTGAGTGACAGAAATTGATGATAGACAACAGCACTGAGCTGGGCAAGGCACAATAGCAGCACCTGACAACAGCAGGAGGCTCAAGGCATCCGTGTGCTGCTTGGGCTTGCATGTGAGGGCAATAGACAGGATGATTCAAACATGAAGAGAAAGCACATAATCAACAGTCATGATGCAAGCCACACTTATCAGCAACACAAGCCATCAAAGCGAACACATGAAACACTTGTTAACAGCAACAGAACATCAATTACCCAGCTCTCAGGTCTGGATGCGGTGTCAATGGCCTCGGATGTCCAGCAGCGAGCCATTGCGTATCACAGACATCCTCCTGAAGTGGCACAGCCACACTCAGCAACCAGACTCACATCACCAGGACGCCTGGCACATATCAGAAGTGCTCTGGGCTAAATGCACCTGGTGAAGACAAACTGCTTTGTGGCCCTTGTAGCAGCATCCATCACACCGCCTGAAGGAAGGTGATCACAAATATGGCGCTTTTGTGCTGCTCTACACTGCTGTGCTGCTCAAGGGGCTAGGAGCAAAAAGTGCACTGGCCGTATGCATCACAACCTTGTTTGGGCACAAGGCGTCACATGCAGCTGCAAAATTGTGTAAAAACACGTGCATATTGATGCACAAAGACCTGAAAGTCCTAGACACCTGTTGCACGTGAGGGTAACATGTTGATGTGAAAATACGCACCCAAACACCACGAACATGCTCAAGTGGCAGACAGGTCAATGGATGATCATACTCAAAGCCCAACAGCACTCCTGCACCAACAACAATCAGAACAAGCCTCAGCACCACTGTTGCAGAAGTAAGCACACATGCTATTGCCACAGGGCTGCAAGCCCCAGGCCATCACCTCACCTACATGCACCTGGAAGGAAGCTGGAGCAAAAGCTCAGCACAGCCATTGTGAGCACATCAACAGCAATGCAGCACAACAGAGTTGCAGCGACCTCACCCATGCTGATGCAGGCCAAACTCCTCAGCATCCACATGCACAGAGCAAGACCTTCTTGTGTGCAGCACCATACACGGCCATGCAGCCAATCACAAGCCTTGCAAAATTGATTCTGCTCTGATCATTTCAAACACTCAGTTGTTTGCTGACACCATGATCCCACCTGACCCAATAGTCCCTCAGCATTGCTCAGCATCCCTCACCATCTGTTGTGCACACTACTGATGTGGCTGCATCAACAAACTGATCAAGCCCAACTGGCACTGACTTTGTTCTGCTGATTGACAGAGTGCGCTGAAGCTTCCTGGGCCGCTCAAGCTCCTCGACCACCTTTGGGACCACAGCATCCCCGTCACACTGGTAATAACACCTGCTCCGCTGCTTGCTGCTGATGATGGGCGGCTGTGGCGGCGGCATCGACACTGCAGCCCGCAACTTGCTGCTCAACGTGCTGTCCAGCATGTTGTCTGCGGCACCAAGTGCTGCAGTTCCAATTGAAGGCTCTGTTGCAGCTGCACCAATGCTTCCCACTGCCATGCCTGTGGACTCTCCACTACAACTGCTGGGATGCACAGCCTGCCCACCGTCACTGACATCAGACACTTCAAGATAAGCAGATGCAGGGCAGCAGCTGTAGACGTGCTCCTTGTCACTAGCACCTGCTTCCTCGGAACAAGGCCTCTGCACCCATACCGGGCCAGTTGCAGCAGCTGTGAGTGTGTAATGCTGCTGAGCAACTGCAGGAAAAGGAGCCGCTGCTGGCGCTGATGCTAGATGTTGTTGCTGCAGGTCCTGAGAGCTGTCAGGGTGAATGGGCCGGGGCTTGCGCCCCTCGAGCTTGCTGCGCCTCACAGGCTGAGGCAGAGGATTTGAAAGGGACAACTGCACACGCACAAGAACAAACCGCAGGTGGTGACGAATGCAATACTTCAGGGATTGATGTTATATGTAGATTTGCACAAGCCCAGGAGAGAGCAGCACACTGACTGGTACTGCAGACCAAGCGCGCAACAGACTCCTGCAATTAAGGTTGATATTACCCGACTTGAATGCCTGTCTGGACTCCAGCAGGGGAAAATGCACAGCCTGGGGTTGCAGCCCTACCTGAATTGTTGCAAGTGCTGTTCCTGCAATGCTGATGAAGTTCGCCACCAGCATAGAATCTGTTGCACGAGCAGACAGGACAGCTTCCAGCACCGCAATAGGACCAAGATGGGGCCGCCTGGTGCAGTAGACAGGTACATAGACTACCTCCCCGACCTGGTCTGTGACTGCATCTGTTATCCTGCACCTGGGGTGCAGGACATCAGGAATGATGCGAAGGTTCTGCACAACCTGTACGCATCCAGACTTCAGAGCGCGGCCTGGCATGCCTTCTTTGCCCCACTGGAGACTTTGGCAGCTGCAGACAGCACCGAAACACCAGGGCCAACAATGTGTACAGCGCGGGTGCTACGGCATATGCATGTCATGAAAAGAGCAGTTCTCGTTGATGCATGCGATGCTGCTGCTTCTGTGAACCGAGTGACCGCGGTAACACAAGCAGGCGCTGCCCACCTGCTCATTCTGAAGGGGGCCAAACAGGGATCACCAAGGAGGACCAGCTCGGGATCCGCATACAACTGCATCAATAGAGGATCTACCCCCGCCGGTTGCTGACCAACAGCTCTCCACACCTGCACGTTTCACGATGGCGACAGGGCGGGTGAGTAAGGCAGCGCCAACGGTCGCGACGTCAAGGGCCCAAAGAACCAGACCACACACAGAGTTGGGAAGAAAGGTAGACCCACACAGCAGCGCCGTTTTCCAGGCCAACAGTAAAGAATCCAGCTGAAATCTTCGAAGCACGTTGTATCCAGATACAGCAGCAAAAGCATATACAACAACATCGTATCAGTAAGGGTATTGTAGATGGATATTACCTACCTGGACACAGCCTATATTATGCAGTGGGATTTGCTGAGCCATGCTGCACAAGCACGCCTGAAGCCTTCGCCTCAGCTCCACCTGAAAAGTAAATTCTGCTAATTGCGATACCATCAGCTGCTGTTGCTGCTCATCCTGAGCGCTAATGACGGCACCGAAACCAGCATGGGGAGCTGTTGCACATGCCATGCTACCCTTCACTGCAAACTCATACATTCATACACTGTTGTTCTAACATAAGCGACTACCAAACCATCCGGGGCCAGCCGCTGGCTCGAGTGAACGAAGTGTCTCTCCGCAAACAGCCGAAAGGCCCAGGTCCAGCCCTGCACTAAATACTACTATGCAACTATGCACATGCAGACATACAAAATGTTTATTGGACGAGGTGGAAACAACGAGCGAAACAACTGTTACAGGTTGTGTTAGAGATATATCAGTGACCCACCGTCGATGAAAAGCTGAAAACCAGACAATACATGCTACACGATGCATGTACTGCCACTGCTACCCACCCAACGTTGCAAGCCACCAGCACATTATCCTTCAGATGGTGAATGCCAATTCTGGGCGAGAGTGGTGGCAGGCTCACAAAGGCAGACAGCAGCAGACATATGCATTTTGGGTTGCGATGTACATTGCAGACTGCTGCGACCATTGCGGCGATAAGCACGGCCATTGCCTACCTGAGCAACTCCGACAGAACAGCTGAAGCCAGCATGCCGCGACTATGAGAAATAGGCAGAGACGATAAGGGACCTGGTGAGATGCAACGCAATAAATTGCACCCCCACAAACACCTTTGATGAGTAAAAGCGCGGCCCGGTTGGGGCTGCCAGGCAAATCAGTAGTTTGGTTTGCTTTATGGCACAACATAATTAAACTCCAGGTATGGTCTGTGAGCTGTACGATGCACTGATGTACGCAATAAGTACTCAAGCAAGCTGCATATTTACCAGCATCGGGTATGCCTTGGCAGCTTATATCTTACCTTTGAGTCATGGGAAGCATCACAATGGCTGGTTGTGGCGAGCACAGGCCAGCAGCATGGCATAGTACACTTGAAACCATCACAGCTGCCAATGCAAGGTATGTTAAGAGTACACTTGAAACCATCACAGCTGCCAATGCAAGGTATGTTAAGATTGTTGTGAGATACAATAGGACCTCACCATTGTGCCAATCCACTGTCTGGCAGTTGACAGGTGGGTAGGCCACAGCCAATCAGTGGCTGGGGCCATGTACAGCATATGCTACTCACTTGAGGCACATGCATCACACCAGGGTGGCGTCCCCGACGCATGTCAGCGCATTTGCCATAGCATTGCAACTTGCTGCATCGCTTAACTTCTTTTACTTGAGCGTGCTGCCAGTGTGCTACCAGAAGCAGCACATATCCCGGCCAAGCCTTGCCATATCCTTCAGGACCTGTGAGCATCCATGCTTGAAAGGAGGTGAAGTTTATTTGATGAAAGCACGACACAGATGCACGCAGCGCTGTGCTGCCAGCACTGGTGCCACAGCGCCACTGGCATGCAACCAAACAGCCCTGCTTGGCCGGGCCATTTGCAACCCGTCCACTTTCACAGCACTGGGAAGCATGCACACAACAGACTGATTGCCATTCCCCACCTTCATCCCCTCTTCATTGGGAGCTCGGCAGGTGCACCTGACTTGTTCGTTACCAACTATCGCTTTCAGGAAGATTTGCAGGCTGCTGCAGCGCAGTTGTGTAGGTGCTGTGCCTCAGGTCTGCAGGACAGCTGTGTTCATCCGCCGGATGGAGGCAAATTGCCTCAGGCCCTACTGGACATGGCATTTTATGGTTGTTCAGCCGATGCAACCCCAAGACCAGTCGATGGCATTGTCGAGGTGAGCGTACTTCTAGTAGGCCTACCAGAAGCCTAGGCAATGCCGAATGCCCCCCACTGCCACATATGCAAGTGTCTATCCCGGGGCTGGGCCCGCACGCATGCTATGTAGACGCGACAGACTCGGAATGAACCACGTTAGACCACCATGCTTGTGTCATTTATGCGACTCAGATATGAGTGTGGCAGCTGCAACCGCTGGGTGACGAGACAGTATCAATATCTGGCGCGGTGCCATACGATCGTCGCGACGTCCGGCCGGATCAGGACAGATATACCCGACCAGCTGGCCTTTTCCAGCAGCCCTTGTATAACATGCTTGAGCAATTGTCAGATGTTTGCGCTTACTGTGGTAGCTGCAATAGCTGCAGTGCAGGAATGTGCTACGCATAACGGTCGCTGCAGCTGCAGGTGACGGACTGGGGCAGGTGGATAAATCGATGTACAGTGACAGGTGGCAGCTCTCCGACTGAAGCACTGGAACATGAGAGCAGATAGCGTGGGTGCTGATGCAGTACAAGGTCCTTCTGTGGCGTGTACGTGCTGGACGGTGCAGCAAACACTGGGCGGCAAGTTGCACGCCCGCTCCGAAGGCGATTTTGCATGTTTGTTTGTGATAGGCTATGGCAGTGATACATGCCTGTAGGCGCACGAGTTACAGTGCCGGCTGCAATGGACTGATTTTGCTGCAGCTGCTACTTGCAGTGCTGGCAGGGGCAGCTGTAAAAGGAGCCACAACCTTCAGTGGCAGCAGATTACTTACATCAGCTACTCCTCATCCTGACATTACGACTGGGATCAACATCACACAATACAAGACACACACGCAGCCACGTCCGTCTACTGGCAGCATTCAAGCGCTTTCTCCAGCCAGCCCAGCCTTGAGCATTGGCAGCCGCTTACGATGGGAGCATTACTCCAAGCCTGGTGAAGAAATTATAAACCTGATAGTTGTTCTTAAGCATCAAAAGCACTTGGCCATCTTCAGCCCCATTTGCAATCGTGCCAAGCTGCTGAGAAGGCAGCAGCGCTTGCAGCGGTCACGTCAAAGAGCCCGGCCTGGTTCGAGCGAAGCTGTGACAGGCACCATCAGCAATGGCAGCCATGCAGACGTGGAGCTGAAACCTATGTGTGCTGCACTATTAGGATCTTGTAGACATTTATTCAAGTTTACGATTCCAGGTGAAAAGCTAGTGCAGCAACCCAGGCATGAAGATGTCATAGCAGCAAGACACATTCACTAACAACTGCCCAACAGTCACCCAGCGAGCTACAGCTTTCATAATCACCGCCCTTGTGCGTGCTCCCTGTTGGCCTCTGTTCTTTCTGTGTCTCACTTGCATTGTAACGTGCTACATGGCACAACCACAACACCAAGTTGACATCCTTTGACTGCAGAACCTCATCTTATGCACTGAAAACACTGCAGCACCTTGATACGCAGTCAGCAACCACACCATGCTACAGTCTTACTCAGTTGTGTATTTGAAAGTAGTTCATGCAGTCAGCAGGACGTCGCTTGGAGAACCTGCAGCAGTGACTGCTCAGCCATGTATGGTTACCTGTTGACAAACTCTGCAGGGTTTGCCGGCAAGTTCACCCGGCAGCAATTCAAAGCTCTGCAGCAGTGTGCTGGTGCAGGAGCTATAGACTACATTGAGAGAGACCCCCAGGTGCAAGGTGTTGAGGCATATGTGGCAGCGTCCTTCAGCAATTTTTAGGTGCAGTTTCAAGTGAACCTCCAAAAGATGCACTTCATTCTATGCCGTGTTCAAACCTCAGCTGCCTTTGGACATCCAAGATGTGTGCTTAACCTGGAGGTGCACCTGGTTTGAAGTTCGGTGACACTGCTGCAGGTGACCAAAGCAGAGGCAGGCGATCATCAAGGCTGGTGGCAGGAACGGCCTCCGCTGGGAACAACACTGCAGCAGCTGCTGGAATTGCAGCAGGCACAACAGCAGCAGGATCAGCAGCGCAAGTACCAGCAGCAGATGACGAGATTTAGCCACAACAGCAGCGACCAGTCCACGGATAGCTCACACATGCAAGCCCTTCACAGGCATGTCAGCCAGGCAGCAGTTGGACCAGTGCCAGCGTTTGCCAACATTGCAGATTCCAAGAACGCACTGCTCAGCAACAGAAATCATACTGAGATATTGATTCACAGCAGCAATGGCAGCAGTGACAGCAGCAACACTACACCCTCTGTGGGGAGTGTCCACAGCAGTCGCCTGTCGCGATGGGTGTTGGCAGAGGTTGGTCTTTCAGCGCAGAAACAGCTGGCATCAAGCGCTCCCACTACAACAGTCACTGCAACATCTGGACCAAGCAGCAGTTCTACTGACAGGGCACCTGCTGCCAGTGCAGCAGAAGCAACCACAGGTGAACCAGTGCCCGTTGTGTCAGCAGCAGTGAACTTGCAGCAGCAGCTGGAGGGCCCAGGGAGTGTGAGAATAGGCGATGTAGTAGCAGATGGCTCTGATGGCTCGGCTGATGTGGCTGATGAGGGGAGAGTGACAAAGGACCAGGACCCAGGGCTTGCCGTGGACGCTGCTGCAATAGCAAACCCAGGTGTGGTGTCTCCATCCCGTTCAGGGATGTGCTGCAGATGTTTGTGCAAAACTCTGCACAGCCTGGCCTGCAGGTCATGACTCTGTACAGCCTGGTATGCTGATCAGCCACTGCATGCAAGGATGTTTATGTTCTTTTGGCGCAGCTCAAGTACAAACCAACCTTCTGCATTTCCGCATGGGCAACAAAGCAGTGCCCTGTCAGGTGTGCAACTTTCCAAACAGATGCAGCTGAGTCAGCAGCGCCTTTTTATATTGTTCATCATCAATGGCAACCTACTGCATTTAGAAGGTATCCGATTCATTGTCAATGTTGCAGAGACCATAGCTCTGAGTCCTCATGGTGGCTCTCAGCGTGCCTCTGCCTCATCAGAACAGCAACCCTTGCCACAACAGCAGGTTAACACAGCCAATGAGCAGCCAGGCATCAAGGTACAAAAGCTGGTCAAGGCCCTGTGGAACCTAGACAGGTTAGATCAGAGGAAGCTGCCGCTGGATGGCACATACAGATACGGCACAACAGACCACGCTGGCACAGGTGAGAATGACATGCTGCAGTAGCATATGCAAATGCAGTGGCACTGTGTACAGTAATAAAAGAAATTTAGGCATGCAGCAAGTGAAGTGCTATGGCAAATGCGCTGACATGGGGGGCGCCACCCTGTGTGCCTGCCTGGGCTGTCCTGGCTGCCATATCATGCAGTTAGCTGCCACCAACGTCCCACACCAGATATCACTTGAGTTTACTTGAGCGCTTCCAGTCACCAACTTCTCAGTAGTGCGCAGCAGCTGCCGACCACAACAGCCCGTCTGTGGAGCTGAGTATGGAATGCATAGGATAGATGTTGTTCATTCCCTTGCAACCTTAGGAAGTACACTATCAGGTGCCCTTGTTCTTAGTACGCTATTCTGACGATGAAGCTAGTGCTTGCTGGAGGTTGTCGATTGACTGCTAGGATGCCTTTCTCCTGCTTGTTGGCAGGCAAAGGCGTGACCATCTACACTGTTGATTCTGGCATCAGGACAAGTCATCAAGAGTTTCAGCCGTGGGGTGGAGGCACTAGCAGGGCACGAGCGGGACCTGACTTTGTTGATGATGATGACTCAGCTGATGATTGTGATGGACACGGTAGGTGTACACCTGTTGATGGACTCGCAAGGGGTGATGCAACAGTGTGAGACTGGCACGCCTGCTCTTGGCTTGAGGCACACCGTGACTCACAGATAATAGTAATCAGTACTTGGCAGCCATAGCATTTACTGCCATCGGCCCCGCGCCTCAAATCTACCCAGTGAATTCAATCCACTTTCGGACAAGGCGGAGTGCATGATTATCCGATCTCAATTGTGAAGGGGGAAACCACCCGAGAACCCCTCCCATACAA